>JXSR01S009653.1:13176-23589 GCA_000969725.1 Ophiothrix spiculata
GGTCGATGACCTTTTTTAGCCCAAAATCCTATATTTGTATAATATTTAGATGCAATAAGCTTTATACAATCACTTGCAAAACACTTGTTGTTCAATGTTCTCGTTGGGAAATGGCTTCTGGAGCGATAACAATTACATTTGACTTACAATTAGGGCATATGCATGTTTCAGATTCAAAATGGCTGCCAAAATGGCCGCCAAACTAGGTTGATTTCGTTAAAATTAACCAAAACAGCTTTTAAAATGCTTGATCTCATAAATGATTAACATAAAATTTCATTTAGGGTAAAAGCAAAACCATTTATCCCCTAATTATGTCGTTTATATGTTTCAAATTCAATTTGGTACCCAAAATGAGATTCAAAATGGCCGCCAAAATGCATTTTATTGCTCATGGATCATCTATTTTGTCAATGTGCAGGAAGTTTCTTTTGGTTGAAGGAAGGTCTTGTTTGAATGCAAGATGGCTACCTGGAATAAGAGAGATGTCATGTCAATTCTGCAGGATGCAAGGCGGTCACTTCTGGGTGTCATACTCACCTGGCGGCTATAAAACTAATACCTTTCTTTGCCTTGCTTGCCAAGAGGAAGAAACAAGATGGGTTTTAGTCATCTCGTTTGATAGCTTGTCCACTATTGACCATTTCTCATCCGATCAACATTGGTTATAAAAAAGCACACATATATGTCCGTCCAGCCCGTATGAGTAGTAAATGCCAGAAATTTCATTTTGGCTACAGGTGAAAATACATGTCAAGGTTGTAATTTGCAAATTACAGCAAAGTTTCATTTCAAGAAAATGATAGGAAATGTGAAATAAATCTGCATATTTTTAAGACAATCAACAGAAAATATAGGGCTTACTGATGTAATAATATTATATGTGCAAATCCTTCTCGGTATGCAATTACTGTGTGCTTTATTTTGATGCTTCTATAAAAAATTCTAAAAAATGAACCTTAAAATAAAAATGTCTGGAAGGTAACTATGGAGCAGCAATTCATATCAAACATAGATCACTAAATGTTGAAACTGGCAACGCTTGAGGACATATTTGGAACCGAAATAGTGTTGACTGATTATACTTCATAATTAATGTAAAATTTATGTAATTTGTTAGAAGAAAGTAGTTGCATTTTTATCTTGTTGTTGTTTTTCATTACCGAGCGTGATGTAACAAGGAACGGGTTTAATCATTACCGGGATCTAGGCACAGTGCCTCATCACAGCTCATATTTTATACCCAGAAGGGTTTTTAGTTATATTGTATGATGTTGCATATGTTGAAGGCTATGTTTTACTTAGCCTGTAGCACTCCTTAAGCTTCGTGATAAATTGTAAATTATGCCTGTGCTGCGACAACAGATATATTGCTGTAATGATGAAACCCAAATATACATTCTTTTGTGGTGACTTAACTATTAATAAGAATGATACAGTTGTTTAATTAAAACTTGAAAAAGTACTTTGTATTTGTTTTCAAAGTTTTTTCAAAGCATATTACATCTAGTGATGATGTTGGAAAGGTTTGTGCAATGTCTTAGGGGTGTCAATGCAAGAACTACTGTACTGTTTAAATATTATTGAATCAAGAACCTTTTAAGAGCCAAGTCTTTGATTGAATAATCATGTTACCTCTATTGTCATTTGTCAGCGGATTATGTTTGTCGTCATAAAGATCAATAACTACGGACAAGAAAATGCATTTCTTGTGCGAATTATCCACTACTTTTGAGTATCGTGTGTTCTTTAGTTATCAGTTTTTAAACTGCTGCATCAAAAACCCTCACCTTCATCCTCTGAGAACGTTCCTCAAACTATTTTCAATCGGTTGGTTTTATAAAACAAATATCTATTTGTAAAGTCAATTGTAACAGGGATGAACAAATACATACTAAACATCAAAGCATCTGTTCTTGAAATCCATGATTGATGAATAAATCATGGATCATATATTTTGTCAATATGCAGGTAAAATCTGTAAATCTTGAAGTATGCAACAAGCATCCGATTAACGCACAAAAATCAATATGACCATACGGGGAAGTAAAATAGTCCATATTTCTCGAACCATAAGAACGTTCCAAATCTTGCTGAATATTGAAATGGGTTTTTTTACAGTGTTTGTCAATGTGCTAGTAACAAAATTTGCACCCAAAAATTAAAAAAAATTGAAGAATTAATGTAAAAATATATTAATACGCAGTGATTTGCTCTTAATCAATCCTAATCAATGATTACTAGTCTCTTACACAATACAAAACCACCAGTACACAATGTTGTTGAATACAAGGGGTATACTATGGATCTTGTAACAGAGTCTGATTGCTTGTTGATAGTTCCTTTTGGGTTAAGGTAGGTCTTGTTTGAATGCAAGATGGCTACCTGGAATAAGTGAGATGTCATGTAAACTCCGCAGGATGCAAGGCGGTCACTTCTTGGTGTCATACTCACCTGGCGGCTATAAAACTAATACCTTTCTTTGCCTTGCTTGCCAAGAGGAAGAAACTAGATGGGTTTTAGTCATCGTCGTTTGATAGCTTGTCCACTATTGACCATTTCTCATCCGATCAACAATTGTTATAAAAAACAAGCACACCTATTTGAGTTGTATTAGCATTGGTTTAAAAATGTGCTTTTGCGGTGCGTGTTTGTATAAACCAGATAAGATTTCTCACTATTACATTTAGAAGATCATTGTTATAATTTTTCTGCAAATGTACTTACTTTAAAACATCAATTTATTCTGTTTGATATGTTCCAACTGTCCACAAGATAAAAATTCATGTTCAGGCATCCATGTCCATCCGCCAGTGGCGTAGTCAGGTAGGGACAAGGGGGGGGGGGGGGGGGGCAGACTGCCCCCTGACAACATTTTTGGTGGGAAAATCGGTACGAAAGGAAAAAAAACCGTGACGAAAAGAAATATGAACAACATAACAACAATCGTGAAGAAAAGGACCAATGAAACATCTTAAATTTGGTCTTCTTGGACCCAAAATTACCCATATGTAGGCCTACCTGCAGATCGTGATTTTCTTTCCTTGCGGTGCTTTTTCTTGCCTGAACTACTGAGAATGTGCAAACAATTTTTTTTTCGGTCCGTCCAAATACAATTGATTTTCAAAGGCACATGTCGGAAATATCTGGACGAAATGCGCTTGCCATCATGCCGAAATCCGTTTGTCCCTATACCTGCCAAAATATAGTATCTGGCTACCCCTGGAAAAAGTACAAATCTAGTAAACCATTCCTGAGATGCACATTTGGGTCATTCCAATCTCAAATGTCACAAACGTTACCAAAATGTTACATGTTCTTGACCTTCAATTCGAATGAGCTTTAGATATCTACCAGGTATGTAGCAGCCCTGGAAGATATCTCAAGCTCATTCAAATACAAGGGCAGGATTGTGTTACATTTTGGTAACGTTTGTGACATTTGAGATTGGAATGACCCATTTGGAACACAATTATAGTACAGTTTTAGTACAAATTTGTGTACTATATATGTACTCAAATGTACTTAAATGATGTTCCAAATGTGCACCTTAGAAATGTTGTACTATTTTTGTACTCGATTTTTACTAGGGACGCCACTGCCATTCGCTCTGCAATAACAAGAGTGTCCCTGCCTCTGGTTACATCCGTGTGATGCACACATTTTCTGGGATTGTTGATCTATCATTTCATTGGCGCAAGATCAAAGTAAATAAAAAAATTGTATATTCTCAATCTTTTCACAAAATACACCAATTTGAAAAATACGGTGAATTACCGGATTTAAAAAATTGAATGTTGGGGTAGATTTTGATTACAATATAATGATCAGTGAACCAGAGGGAGGAGCTGATCGCCATAAGCAGAACACGCGATGCACGGGATTATACGGTGAATTAAATCTTACACCGACATTCATTATTACACACCAAAACATCAGATAGGGAATACTTTAATCCAGACATGTTTATTTGATGTTTGCGGAGGGATATTTTCCAGTACTCTTTACATGTCTGTAGGCTATTGCACATTCCTTTTGGCTAAGCTTCCATTTCAGTTGCACAGGGTCAAGAAAATATGCTTTTAAGGTTTTGAATTTCAATATCCCGAGCGTAGTTAATTTCTTGATGCAATTATGCTGGAGTTGCTGGTGGCCCAAAGAAGAAACCCGGAACCCGGGAACAGGGAAGAAAGCTTGCTACCGACTGTCCCGCGGGTAGAAATGGCGCGGGTTTACTTATAAAACTTTAGACTGATATCAGATGAGAACTATGTCTTATCTAGCTTTGCGCCATTGGAAATAATTGCATCCAACTATTTACTGCTATATCATGGTTTAATCAGACTATCACGGCGCAGTTTTTTACACGCGCTATATGGGTTTGCACGTGACGTCATATCAGACACACAATGCCATTATTTTGGCCACCTTCAGCCCACCATCAAATATTACCGGAAAGTTCACAATAATTATACATGATATGGTGTAAATGCTTTATTACATGTGTGCATCTTAAGGGCCCTGTCAACCTTTTTTTCATAAATGTTTTTTTGCTCTGTAACTAAGAAGCGGATAATTAAATCCAAATAAAAGTATACATTTCTAGAAGCGGATTTGCATACTGAACATAATGGCCAGGTTATTTTTGGACCTAGGGTCCAAAATCGAGTTTCTGGGCCCACAATTTTACGGGAAAGCTAACTAAATTTTGCTTTGGTAAAATTTTGAACCATTTTACTTCTTAGAATCTAGAAAGCAATATTTAGGAACACATTTCTTAAATTTTTGATTCTTATCTTATTTTTTGAAATATTGCCAAAAAATTTCATATTTTGCCAACAATGGTGTCAGGAGTGGAATTTTTGACATTTTTGGACCAATATCTCAAAAACTAAGAAAAAAATAAATGCGTTCCTAGATTTTGCTTTCAAGGGTCTAAAAAGTAAAAAAGTTCAAAATTTTACCAAAGCAAAGTTTAGTAAGCTTTCCCGTAAAATTTATCCATTTTATCATAAATTGGCCGAACTGACAAAGTTGGTTAGTTAAGCCATTTCCATCGCTCCATTCAACCATGGAAATAGTAGACTACATGTACTACTTCCATGATTCAACCCATAAATATAACAGCTTCAGTTCAGTTGATGACAAGGTCAGTGCAATTATAGCTATTGTTTATTCATACATTCACTCTAAAAAAATACCGTTTTTTTACGGAAACCGGAAAAATAATTACGCATATTTCAATGTAATTTTTACGGTTAACCGTAATTTTTACTGGAAAATACCATAAATACCATAGACGTTTTACTGGGAAACTACCGTAAATTTACGGTAAATCGTAAAATTACGGTAAAATACCTGGCAGTCCTTGTAAAACGGCCTATCTGACAACTTGACATATGATATAATGGCCTATGTGACACATATTTTGGCCTATCTAAGGGCCAAATCATAGTCGGCCTCCTCAAAATTTTTCCTACCAAACGTTTGGTCTTGACGTCAAAATGACGAGTGACTCCAATCAAAATAACTTCAACACCGAGTTGAGACCAAATAAAAGATTGCACATATTATTGAATTGCCATATACATTGGACCAAATGTTTGTTACCCGTTCATAGTGTAAATTCGATGGCAAATATTTGGTGACGTCACGACCAAATGTTTGGTAGGAAAAGTTTTGTTTGGAGGCCGACTATGATTTGGCCCTAACATTATAAAATGGCCGAAGTGATGTTTGGTGGTTACGTAATACCTATTATTACATGTCAACATAGCCATGACAGTTGCTTTGTGTCATGAAGTTTTTTTCACAAGAAATGATCAATGAAATCAATAAACCAACAAAACCAGATTGTTTTTCTTGATTTTCTCAGAACTAAAAATTATCAGATAGGCCAACATTTTATTAGGGTGACAATAAGTAACTATAAGAATTTGAAAGATGATAAAATTTACACACATTTTAAGCACGTTTTGGTCAAAATCAGATTTAATTTAGCGGAGTTACTGATTTTTTAAAAAATAGCATGTTTAAATATAGCTGGGTGAGATAAAATAAAGAAATATATCAATAATAAAATCAAAAATTTTGGATGCATTTGATTCACAATGTAATATCTTGATAAAATAATTTATTTATTTCATAGGAAAATGTACGTAATTATTTCATTAAAATCTAATTTCAAAAAAAATCCTACAAATTACAGGGTGAACGTCTTCCATACACAAATATATAGGAAAAACGTCCAGCCATTTGTAACTTCCTTTCTTAAAATGGACATAACTTCGGAACCAAATGTCCGTTTTAACTCAAATAAAAAGCATTAGAAAGTAGAGACTCTGTAGGGTTTTTTATGTGCTATTATTTCAATTTTTCTGATCTAAACGAATTTTCAAATATGGTTAGGGTAGACCCCCCCCTTAAAACTCTTTAATTTGAAAAATTGACAAAACCAATCTCAAGTTACCTTCACGTTAGTAAATTGTGTGTTTTTCATTTCATTTTACGATCTCAGCAGATACACAAAGAAATAAAATTGCATTAAATTTCCATCCGAAGATGTGCTCTTGTAAAATTCTTGCAAAAAAAGTATTTTAACACCATCTACGTATTACTACTAGTAATCTGCTCATGCCCGTCATGTAACACCGTACTTCGTACCTTCAATACAATATAGGATTATTAGTTAAGGTAGCTTTTGAGAGATCTTGGGAAAATTGTACTTAGGTCAAGATATTTTGTTTTTATTGTTGACCGGAGAATGAAACCCTGGTTGAAGCCAAATGGTATCGACTCCATGTAGAATACTTCTCCCCTTGATCGCGATTGGGTTTTATTTTTTTATCATAAAATAGTCGTTATTACACAGATGTGCATGACTATAAAATGAAAACGATTGCTCATTGGACGAACACTGACATTAGAATATTCTATGCCAGGAAAACTATGAACCAGCCTTTAGGGCCAAGTAAAGGAGTAAATGCGTTACGGGAGTATATTGAAAGGTACGAAAAAGATAAGGACAGTCATGATCACAGTATCAGTGCAGTGGCGTGCCCAAAGGGGGGGGGGGGGGTAACGTGCCCCCCAGTTTGGTGAGTCAGTCGGGGGAAAAGGTCCATTCGGGGATCTTGACACCAAAAAGATAGAAAGGAAAGGGAAGTAGAGAAAAAAATAGTTTTAAATGTTTTGAAAATCATTGAAAAACATGCCGTGCGCTAGAATGAACCTTGAATTTCCCTTAGTTTTTGATAATTTAAATGTGAAAAAGCAAAAAATATTGCGCGTTTCGCGCGAATTTTCAGGTATTATGTCAATATTCAGTCTAAATTTGCAAACTTTTGCGCACATTTCAAGATTTTTAACAATTTTTATCTGAATTGACACATTTTTCGCGTCACCTATAAATTTTTAACCTTCCGCCATTCGGGGGAAACTGATGCAGTGCCCCACCACTCAATAAATCCCGTATAATTAACAACCATTTAAAAGATGACTTATATTTAAAATGAATTTGGTCTGTTCTTACTTTGCACTGTTTTGACTTCTTATTTTGATATGTTTTACATTTTAAAGTTAAGTTCAAGAATAATGGTCATGCAAATGTGTCCTCTCTTGACAAGCGATTAACTTAGACATAGTCTTATGCAATATGTTGGCGCTATTTGATTGATATTACCATTATCACATCTTTCAACAATAATTAAGGGCCCTGTCAACCATTTGTTTTCAGATATGGATTTTGCTCTGTAACTCAGCAACGGATAATTAGATTCTAATTAAATTAGATATTTCTAGAAGCGGATTTGCATACTGAACATGATGGTGTGGTCATTTTTGGACCAAAATGTGTAAGTTTTGACCTAGGGTCCAAAAATCATGTTTTTGGGTCCAAAAATTTACAGGAAAGCTAATTCTCCTTTGGTAAAATTTCGAACTACTTTACTCTTTAGAAAGCAATATCCAGGAACGTATTTCTCAAATTTTTGATTTTCATCTTATTTTTTTAAATATTGCCAAAAATAGGTCAAAAAGTGTCAAATTTTGCCAAAAATGGTGTCAGGAGTGGAATTTTTGGACCACTTTTTGACAATATCTGCTTTCTAGGTTCTAAAAAGTAAAACATTTCCCAAATTTTACCAAAACAAAATTCAGTTAGCTTTCCCGTAAATATTTAAAACACGTAAATATTTAAAAACATGATTTTTGGCCCTTAGGACCAAAATTTCACACTTTGGTCCCTAAATGACCTCACCATCATGTTTAGTATGCGAATTCACTTCTAGTTATACAGGGTGTCCCAATAAAAATACATCACTTTTATTTTGATCATATCTCAGAAACCAATAGTTAAAACTTAAAACTTGTTTCATAATAATAATTAATATAGTTTAATCTTTCATCGGTGAAATTTTGAACAAAATCCGTCGAGCCGTTCTTGATAAAACTAGAATTTTGTAAGAAGACCCAATTTCATCCCATTCCAAGGAGTTTACCACAGTAACTCATATTTCCAACTACCATCGATCTGACATGACCATCTTACCACAGTTGTAGACCTACTCTAAATAGAAAACTCATTTTATTCATTGATAAACACTCTCACAGGAAAGCAACTACAAAACAACAGCCAAAACAACAACAAAAGCAACAGCAACAACAGAAAATTTAGAATTTGAATAAACCTGATCAAAACTTGCAAGCTTGTTTGATCACACTCAACTCCCATCATCGTCCGGAATGTAGAGCGTATCATTGGACCAGGGTCATGATGATAAGAACACAAAGGTACCTGGAAACTGATTGTGGACATGTGAAAGGCAGAGTTGCTTGAAAGTAACTTAAAATTGTACCAAAATTATACAACGTGAGCTATCATGGACTATTATCGTTATTTTGATTTGAATATGTTGACAATTTTTAACTTGTTTTTTCTGCGCAGTGCCAAGTGACAATCATAAAGATTTACTTTTTTATGAGAGAAGCTCAACACGTAGAAGATACAAAATATTTTAAAAATAGGACTTTGCATTAAAGGAAATATGTGCCTTGGTTAATAAGTTTGCTCAGGCTTGCGAAACCGTGAACTGTTTTTTATTTAACTCTGCAAAACAGCAGAACCTACAAATGGAATTACGGTGCTACTTTCAGTGCCGAAAAAGATATCAAAATTATGTTTTAATATCTGTGCCATATTTTGTGATATCTAGGTGTCTGTTTTGCAGGTTTAAAATAAATTGATCAATAGTAACCAAGATGTGCTTTATTAACATAATTACCATAAGTTACTGTGGTAAACCCCATTGGAATGGAGTAAAATCGAGCCCTCTTATAAAATTCTTGTTTTCTCAAGAACGGCTCGACGGATTTTGCTCGAAATTTCCTTGATTAAAGACTATACTATACTAAGTGGTATTATGAAGAAAGTTTTTATTTTCAATTATTGGTTCCTGAGATATGATCAAAAATGAAAGTGATGCATTTTTATTGGGACACCCTGTATATACTTTATTTGGATTTAATTATCCGTTGCTGAGTTACAGAGCAAAAACCATTCCTAAAAACGAGGTGTTGACAGGGTCCATAAATGTGTTACTAGTATATGAAGACGAAGACTTGAACTTGCGAGCTACCGAATCCGTTGGATTACATTTTGTGTCAGAAAAAAAAAAAGAATAACAGTGCTATGAATGTGGAAACCTATAACCTATACAACACACTCTAAAGTTGCACAGAAAAATTGCAAGACGTTGTGCTACGATGCCAGTGTGGAGGATGAAGTTAAAGGGACTGGCCTAGATTCTTCCCACTAATGTTTTACCTTCATGATTTTTTACTTGAATCAATAGAACATGTTTATAGTATATAACCTACAAGTAGTTTTCCATGATTTTGAGGAATATTGGAGAAAATTGCAGTTCTTTACCAACTTTAATTTTTTACGCCAGCCCAAAAAAGTGCTGTGAAAACAGTGTTTCTAGTTTGAAAACTTAAAAAGATCTTGTTTCTACACCTGTGATTGGCAAACAAATTATTTTGATGAATTTGTTTCTCTTTTGATATGTATTAAATTATCTCCAGGGGCTTTGTTTGATATTTTATTTAGTAAATCCATCTGAGGTACAAATTTAGGATTTAGGAAACATAGGATAGTCACACCACCATCAAAGAATGATATATTGCAAATTAATTATCTCTCAATTTGAGCCATTTCTGTGTGAATTTTTGTATTTTTTTGGATATTTCTACACTTGTAAGCTTTATTTTGAGCATTTCCACAAGTTTTTAATTCTAGGTGGAATCTAGGCTAGTCCCTTAAAAAAAGACATGTGAGAGAAAAACACCAAAGACACCCTTCTTGAATTAAAAATATCCAAAGAAAAGTTAGACAAGGCATATGGAAAGAAAATG
>JXSR01S009654.1:29463-49012 GCA_000969725.1 Ophiothrix spiculata
AAATCCTGAGGACATCGGCTGTGGAGGTAATATGTATATTGTATTTGATGTCACTTGTATAAATGACCTTATGTTGAAGGTTAGGTTATCAAAGATGATGGTCAAAATCTGTTCCATCAGTAGGATCAGATTTGACACTGATTGGTGCACAGTCCAATTTGTCAAACAGGGGACAGGTTTTGAGCACATATGTCGGTGAAGGTCAATATTATTCAGGTGTTGAATGGTTTGACTGTTACAGAGTTCGCTTTAATTGGAAAGCGCCCTCAGCCACACATCTGAGAAGTGCTTCACTTTCTCTGGTGTTTTTACTACGTGTCACGGTTTGAGAGTTAGATTTGAGTAGTTTTGCTCTGCACAAGTTGAAATGTGTCAAAAGCGGCACAGATGTAGAAATTACTGCTGCCAAGACTAGAATAAGAATATGAAATTTAGGAGGGATGATTTTTTTTTTCTTAATTTGATATTTTTTTCACAGTGGCTCCATTGAAGGCCATGCTGAATCAACTTATGCATCATGTTTAAGTAAAAAATTCTCTTCTATATATATATTCTGTAAATATGGTGTACATAAAGAGGATGAAAAATTCCAGATTGGAATGGAAAATTCCGGATTAGGATGGAAAATTCCGCATTGATAATTTTACATGGAGACAGCCCACCCAGTATAACCTTGGTTCAGGGAAAATATTGTTAGAATATTGTTAGAATTTAAGGATTTAAAGTAAGACAAAAACAAAACAAAGTACTATATTTTTCTATTTTGATACCTGTGTAAAATTCCGCCTGCCTCTGCTACGGTAACCCAATGTGCAAATATACTTCAATTTTGAGAGTGAGTTAGTTGAATTTTCATGGTTTCCGAGTGCTAGCGAAAATGGAACAACAAGTGTGAAAATTCTGATATTGTGAACGAAAGAATATAACTAAAAACTAACTGTACAGATATTTCTATTTATAACAAAGAATGTGACTATGAATTTATGGTGCGTGCATGCGAAGTGTTTCAAGACAAAATTTTGATAGAAATTAATGAGATGTATGATTCTGGTGCCAAAATATTTTGTAGTCTATTCAGGGTCAGATGAACTTGTGACTCTTTGTGCCGTGTACAACCTTTGATACTAAACTATGGATCACACAGAAATAGATTGGACAGAGTAAACAATAAGCATAATGCAGGGCCCATTAATTGTTAATGTGGCCAGTGCACTGTATTTTTGTTATGCTGTCCAAGGATTTTTTGGTTTTGTGATCAGTCATTAATGATAGTAACATGTAATATTCCCGGATTAGCTTTCCAGTATCGCTCAGGTCGACGAAGCAATAGAGATTAAATGTCTTGCCCAAGGACGTAACCCGTTGGTCGTAGCGGGGCTCGAACCCGAGACCTACTTATTCAGAGTTCTGCACTGTTTCGCTGGACCACACAAGCTCTCAAAGGGCAACTTTACCATTTTGAAACTCCCAATTTGTTGATCACAAGCCTACACATATACAGTATATATACCTAGGATATGGTCAAAGGTGAACATAGTTCAAAGGTCGGCATAGTTCAAAGGTCAACTAGTCTATTTGACTCTGAATAGTAATAGTATCGTAATTAGCAGAGGCATGGCTTAAGGCTTAGATGATGTAAATATTCTATGACTTGGACCAGGGTTAGTAACTAGCTGAGCTGTCTCCAGATATTGTGTAATTTTATGAGCTGTAAATTGTTGTGCCTTCTTTTTTCCTTGTCAAGAATTTAGTCATTTTGTATAAATATTTTGTTTTAATCCCCTGAAGTGCTACTTGTGGAAATTTTGCACTACATTTATTTTCGTGCCGATCAATATGTTCAGCGTGTAAAAAATGCACCGTAAAAATGTTTATGCACTGCGAACTATAAGTTCAAATACAGAAAATAAACATGCTAAATGATTGAAAATTAGCTATGCACTGAATTGTCTCTTTAACAATGTATATTACGTACCAAAAACCAGCACCAAATATCTTGGGTAACAAAAGCATATTTTTTGCATTTACATGTTAAATTGCTTTCACTTTGTGTATATACTTTGAATAAGGAATTGTTGCATGCATAGACCTAAGTGAGTGACTACATGGAAAGTAACTACGTAGTCAGTGCAGCATGGTTCCTTTAATGAGGAATTCAGTTGTGTATAGTTTGAAATTGTTGTTGCAAATTATGGTAGTAACTGCATGGTCACCATGGAGTTAATGCGGTGATACCTGGATTATGAATCACACTGTGTATTTTTAGATATTCATTGTGGCCAATCAGAGGTAGTGACTCAGCAGTTGCCATGTAGTCACTCTGCAGTATGGCGACTACTGGTTAAGGAATTCAGCTGTGTATTTAGCCATCAGGTAGCAGTCAGGGGGTTAAAATGGAGGAGATGTCATTACTTTATTCTCCATCTCCAATTTTTTTACATTAATAATCGCATTTATGAAGTCCATATTCGAGGGATTTCAGAAAAAAACGTTGTGATATGGGCCTATGCAATTCTTTTGTATTGAAGTACAAAACTCAACTGGCTGTCCCGATCATCTGTCTCGGTTGAATATTTTTGACCCAAAGATAGGCTGATGATTGCTTTTGAATTAGTATGAATATTAGTTTCCCAATCCATTTTGAAACAGAATCTATACTCTGTCATTGTCAATCTTAAAGTATGCAGCAAGCAGGCAATTCAACCAACACGCATAAACCAATATGACCACACAGGGAAATAAATTAGTCCATATTTTCCAAATCATAACAATGTATCCAATCTTGCTAAATATTCAAAAAAACTTATGTTCATCAAGGTTTGTCTATAGATGTGGTCACAACAAAATAGGCCAAGAATAATACCACCAGTTCACAATGTTATAGAATACAAGGATCTCGTAACAGAGTGCTTGCTACATACTTGAGGTTTATAGAGTATACAGAGGTGGCCAATGGGTTATTCAAGAGAAGATATTGTGTGTATCCCATCATGCATTGCTTCCTAAGTGTTATTTGTATAGGAAATTATGTGAGTAGTTAGTGATGAAATGCCCATAAATCAAAGTTAATTGTTGTAATCATGCATTTTGGGCATGTTTCATCATTAACTACTCACATGACTGCCTGTACAAAATTTCCCATAGGAAGCAATGCATCATGGGATACACACGATATCTTCTCTTGGGTTATTCTATACCCTGTTGAATATTATGGAACAAATGTACAGTGGAATTGCTGTGATTTAGTAAATATCTTGTTAATATTTGTTGGTGTTTAACAATTCAAGGGCTTGTTTTTCAAAATTGGAATAATTTTCAAAGATAATCATAACTTGTGATGTCTTGGCCCATATGTGGTGAAAATTGAAAAAAAAATTCAGCTTGTCTTAATTCAAGTCCAAGCATTCATTATGTCGTCTGTCAAGTATGATTTTCCAATTTTGAAAAACACACTCTTGAATCCTAAAAATGGTTAAAACAATGATTAAATTTACACACTGACACCCTGGTCACATAAGCCACAACGCGCCGCAACACCGGTATGACACTGGTGAATGCTTGCGATGCCCGCTCGGACGCCGGTGGTTATAGGACCATAACTGAAGACATCGTATACAAGCCGCAAGGTTTTTTTTAACTCAGAATTAAATTCTTACGGCATGCTTCCAGCGTCTCTACCGCTCACGGACGCCGGCCGGTGTCCAATCAGCGTCTGCTGAATTGACGCCATAAACACATCGTAACCTCGCCGCAAGGTTATATGACAAGAGTATCACATTTACGTTCATAAGCTTTTTACAAAATGAGCTCTCAACGAATCTCACAACCATTATGTATAAACATGACGTAAGTGAGATCTCTTTAGTGTCTAAAGAAAAGCATATGTGTGGCTGTGGCAACAATCACCGACTCCAAAAACTCTGAAGTTCAGTCTAAACAAACAAAGAAATTAACGCATTGGTTTTATGTTATACGGTCTCATTGGTATATTATGTTTTTAAACATTAATGTATAAACATGACGTAATTGAGATCTCTTTTTACACCGTGGCAACACTCATCGGCTCCAAAAACCCTGAAATTAATTGCATTTTCTTGCTTTTATTTTATGCGGTCTCACTTGTGATATTATGTTTTTTTAACTTTCGCAAAATATGTTTTTGTCAACTTTAGTGGAGACACGTAAAGTAATCAGCAACAGCTTGCCGTTATCTGAACTAAACGGCAAAGTCAAATTGTGGGCATCTGGCTGGATTATATTTAATTTGATGCTTTAAAACCATAGTTAAGATGAATTATCAATGTGTTTAAGATTAAAAACTCTCGCAAACTAGAATCCATCGCAAATATCGTTTGTGATGACTTTTCTATTTCACTATCATCTTTTCACTTTCAATCTTTATGGACGAGCCTATCGCAAATTTTGTGATGATCTTGTCCAAATGTGGTGCGAAATAAAATCACGTAAGGTAAAAAATTTGCAATGACTTCCATTTGCGATGTTTCCTTTGCGGATGCTCATAAGCAAACAAAATCTTAGTGAAATCGGTTTTGGTAAATCCATTGCAACTTGCGCTGATCTCTCGCTTTTGCGATTAAGTTCGGCATTTGCGATGGATTTAGACCACACTTAGACGTTAGTGAAATAGGCCCCTGAACTACGTTGCCGATTAGTTTACATGTCTCCACTTACTACAATGGATCCATTATATCTGCATATGATAATTTGTATTTACCTTGATAGCTTCAGTTCTGCCACAAAGTAAAAATGCAGTATGTGCTATTTACAAAGCAAAGCAGATACATCCTATTAGCATGCAATTCACCCCCATGCTAAAAGTTGTATTTACACATTTGATAGAGTAGATACTGCGTTGAGTTTTGCAAGAGAATTGGTCGTTTGTGCAAAATTATTCCAAAGAACTTGCAATTTATATGAATACACATAATGCTTTTTTACTTTGTTGAGCAAAATTATGGAATTTAAATGAAACTGTTTTTGTACTTTTGTTGCCTTTTAATAGTGCTGGGATGTGTTGAAATGACATACAGTCCTTACGAGTCGTAATTTTCTAATTTTCCCGCTAACATAATAAATATGACGGTCCGAGAATGTACGTCTTTATTCGCTGTCTAAGTGATTGCATAATAGTCTGGGTTACCCGACAACCGTTTACACTATACACACAGCTCACAGTGTGTTGCATAGACTTCACCAGAGAAGACTAAGTAATATGTTTGATTGGAGATTATTCTTGGACTCTGTCATGTTGAAATAATATATAGATACCTTTTCAGAGTCTTCATATTGCAGCGACGTAGCTTGCGAGGTTCTCTCAAACTCTTCAATCAGCATAGTGGTGAAATCCTCCTAGTCGCATGACTACCCGCTAGCGCGGTCATGACAGCAGAACGTCATAGATGGCCGGCAGATCGTAGCCAGCGTCTCTGTTGAGAGTTGGTTGTTGGGTTTTTATTTCCATAGCCTCCTTGATCTTCCGTTACCACCACTCTGAAAAGGTATCTATATACTAATATCTCGTGGAACAAAGTTGTAACTCTCGAGTTTCACACTGGGGCGATCTTCAGACTACTAAGTATGTTGTGCTGGATAAGTAATATTACTATGGAATCTGTTCTTGGGTTCTTGTCAACATGACTGTAGTTATAGGCCAAACAAAAATTTATTGGATAGTGTAAACAAAAATCCAGAGTACAGGGCCCATTGTTTGTGAATGCAACCCCTACCATGGATTTTTGTTTAAATTGTCCAATGAATTTTTAATTTTGTCTGTAGTGTAGATAATCCAAATTGATGCAATGAGCAACGTGAATAAATCGGATTATGACGTCACACAAACAGCGAAATTGGCACATAACAATTTAAAGATTGATACATTTTCTATAAAAAAAATTCTGACAAAGAATTGTGTATCCCTAAAATCATTGCAAAGTAAACTTTGTATCCTGTTAAAAATTGTCCTGTCATATTATGCTACTATATTAAAAAAAAGTGTACAGAAAGAGTGTGGCCAGTTCCATTTTTCAACAGGGGGTTTTGCAATAGGTATGTAAGGAAAAATGGAAGAAATAATGTTATTGTGTATTTGCAAACTTCAATCAGAGTGTGTGATAACTGTTAGGTAACGAATTTAAGTCAATTTTTGGAAAAATAAGTTTCTATGAAATCGTGAATTTGTGATATAATGATGTAATTTTGTTTTTTATTGGAAGAGATCAATCCCTCCCACCAAAAATGGACTGGTCTAACTTCAAAATGGCAATTTATTGCTTGTGTGTATATATTATTGAATAAACAAAATGGTCTATATTTTGCCTTTTAGGTTCTATATTATTTGAAATTTTGATATATAAGAGACAATAAAGGGACTTTTATTTATTGATATGAACTAATGTTCATTGAAACAAAACAAGTGATGTATTATTTTGCATCACAAAATATGATTACCCATCTCAAACGAGCTGTTAAGTTGGCAACTTAAGATCGGTTTTGTACTAGAGGTGAAAATGTAAGCATAGGTTGTATTTCAAGAGCCTGTCGACTGAAGCATGGGTCGTATCTCCCCATTACTATCGTTATTATATTTATGACAAGACTGATATCATACAAAAACTGTACAAAATTGATAAAGGTTAATCCTGATTGGTCCATCCTTACAGAAATCTAATAAAATAAATACTGGGGGGTATATAGTGCGCTCTGCTACCCTAATTTGTAATTCCATGCAGCCTCAGCACACTTGACAGGTGTCCGCTGACCACTGTGGCCCAAGTAAGCTCCATTCCACACCAAGTATCATTTCAGGTTCTGCGCCAACCGCTAGGGACGCTGAACCTTGATCAGCCCACATATGCACCATCTCTGCCCGGATTAGCTCCCTGAGTTTCGTACGGGTCTCCACGAGACAATTAGCAGCTACAAGGAAATTTCAAGCACACTTAACTTTTGGCACCATGATGTTCATCCGGGTGTATTTTTGATACTTACAAAGATGCACAGGCTTTGATACTTACAACATGATCTTTGCAAAAAAATGTACTTAAAATGTACCTTTTTTGAACTTAGAAATATTTCCACTTTTAAAAATGTACTATTTTTGCCAACTTCACAGCGCCTTTGTGGTGGATAGTCACAAATGTTCAAATATTTACCTTTGTCTCATAACTGTGTATTGCAGCTTAACAATGTTGTGGCCTTGTTATTATTCTTCTGTTCTTGACAATTTTGGCAAAAAATAGACCATTTTCTCTCGTTAATCATGTTGTAAATATGTTTCTATTCTTGTCACTTGCAAGGCTTGATAACATTTGTCAAATCACAGATTCTTGATATTAATTTTTTCCGGTGGAAAGAAAAAAAGAATAAAAAAGATGGAAGTAAAAAGTTGTTTGTCGTTTCTTTCCTCCCTAGTTTGGATTACTGCTGTTTCATGGCTTTGAAGTAAAGCAAGAATTGGTTCTTAAATGTATAAGTAACATGGAAATAGGAGAGCTGGCAAATGTGGTGGGGGCATATTCCATGTAATCTCAACCAGGTACACCCAAAAAATTGATTTCTTTCACTTTTGGTACAAAAGTAGGTACTAATGAGAAATGAAAATTCTGAAATCTTGAGGTCGTAATTCCTTTTCGTTTTTAAGTTACGGCATTTTGAAATTTGCGGGAGGGGGGCTCCAAATAATAGTACGCCGCGAGCACTTTGATTTTCAAGGGATCATATTTTCAAAACTATATACCCTACACCCCTCAAAATTTATATTCTTATAGAACTTTTTATGTAGATTCCAAATATGCAATCAGCAAGGCCATAGGATGTTCCATTTATGAGCTTTTGAGCCATCATATTTTTTTGATGGAACATCCTATGGCCTTGCTGATTTCATATTAAGAATCTACTTTCTATAAAAATATCAATTTTGAGGGATGTAGGGTATACAGTTTAGAAATTATTGCCCTTTCAAAATTGAAGAAATGCTGGCAACATATTTTAATCGTCAGCTCCCGTAAATTTCAAAATGCCATAACTCAAAAACGAAAAATAGTTGCGACCTCATATTTTCAGAATTCTCATTTCTCACTAGTACCTTCCTCTGTACCAAAAATGAAAGAAATCTATTTTTTGGGTGTACTAGGTGGTTGAGATGACATGGAATAAGCCTGGGACATCTACAAACTTGTTCAGGGACCGATAGGATCTGTGCCATAATGTAGGGGTCGCTTACTTGTCTTGAAGTCTGTTCACCAATGTTGGAGGTCCCTAGCAATTCACAACAAGTAGAGAAGCTGCAAGTTTGCTTGCAATTAGGGCCTGCCCAGGACTAGAAATTTGTTCATTGCAAAAATCTTATTGGAAAAGGGCAGTTCTCCACAAATTTTTTAGATGTTTCAGGAAATTTTGACTTCAATGACTTGTATCCCTGCTTAAAGGAGCATGGTCCGATTGTTTCAAACTTTTTTCAAAATGTTTTGAGATTTTGGTACCAAAATATTGCCCATATTTTTCTCATAATCTATGTGAATTATGTTTCGTTATGGAGATACATATGAAAATATATATGGTGACCATAATTTTAATTATGGATGCCATAATTAGACACATTTGATTAAAATTAAAATTTTACACAGTAATATACAGGCATATCTGAAATACACAACTGCCCATAAAATCAAAACGGTTTGACCAATTCAACTGAAATATGAAAGTAAGATCTCTTTAGTGGTCATCTTTCATATGAAATTCAAAACTAAATTTTGAAAAATCGGACCAAGCTCCTTTAATCTAGAACCAAAGAAAAGATACAATGAGACCATCTTTTGTTATTCTACATAATTATCATATATTTCATACATTTACAATAAATTTCTTTGAAACAAGGCATAGAAGTTTTACATGTTCAAGGAGAAATAACTTATATTTCATATCAAAAAATAGGTTATTAATTACTTGGTTAAAAATATATACATAAGGAGTTGAGTACACTGTGCATGAATTTGCATAATTAGCATATATCCATAAAATTTGCATTATTTTATACATTATTATGTTCTGAGCTGACCGATTTCCAAAAAAATCTGACAGGGATATTGGACAGAAAACAAAATGTCAGATTTTGAACATAATAATGATAAAATTGGATGGATTTTTTCGCATGATACTCAAAGATATTGGTCTCGCTATGAGTTTTAGAAATATCGAGCTTGACGCTGCGCGTCTCGCACGATATTTCGTAAAACTCATAGCTCGACCAATATCTTTTTGTATCATGCTCAATCCATCCAATTTTATTTCAAACATGGTCAAACTGAAACACTTATTTATAAAAGGGATTGTTGACATCTATTTGGTGGGGTAAATAGTTATAAAGGTGGGACTTAAACATTATCAGAATGAGAAAATATAGTCATGTAGATCCCTAGCATGAGAGTCAAGTTGGGTATGTTTACAATTTTCAACTAAAATTGATACTGTAAAACAAGAAATATTTGCGGAATGAAAATTTTGCTAATTTCAGAATCTGGGGTTTTTGGCGGCATTTTAATTTCACTAATATCATCAGCATGCCATTGAAATCATTGTACATTATTAATATTAGCGGCAAATTAATTTTGCGATTTTGGGGTATTAGCGAAATTAAATTGCTAGCAAATATTTCTTGTTTTACAGTACTGTAAAAGGATCTAATTTTGCCAGGGATTTAATTTTGCGATTTTGGGGTATTAGCGAAATTAAATTGCTAGCAAATATTTCTTGTTTTACAGTAGTTTAGAGTGTGTACTTAAAGAATCTGAATGATGCCTAAAATCCATGCTTGAGCAATTTTGTTATTGACGTCATAAGTTACCGCCCTTTTTTGCATATTATGCTAATTTCAGAACATCTTATATATGGTATAAACTTATCGGCCCGTATTCCAGAAAGGTGTTTAGTCAGACCACGGTTTTAATTCTCCTCAACAGCACGGCTCATTGAACTATTCTGCTTGAAATCTGCAATGGTGCATATCATTCCTGTACAGTTGAAGTTAAGTTAAACCGTGGTTTAGCCAAACACCTTTCTGGAATACGGGCCATCATGTTTGGTGTCAAATTTAAGCTTATGACAAGTAAAATATAGATAAATGGGTTAAAAGGGATAAAAATCATGTTCAGGTCAATTAAAATCCACTTAAGGTCATTAAAGGTCAAATGTAGCCTAGAACTCACTAGGAATTTCATAACAGTGTAATATACATTGAAATTGAGTCCAACACCCCTGATATAAGCTCACATGTTTCCGACACTCCTTTTTGTGCTAAGCCACCTTAAATTATTCAATTCATAGTTGGTGGTTAAATGGTTGAGTTATATTTACCTCTGTCCTTGCTTTTAGAAAGAGATTTTAGTGCAAAACCATACTTTTATAGACTTTCAAAAAATTGATGCAACAAGTCTTCATTATTTAAATTAATCGTTTAGGCTTAGCGTTCAAAGAATTCGCTCCCCCAAGTGGTATTCGCTAAAATGGAGAGCGAATGTCACTCAAATTGCGCGAATAGCGATTAAATCGGCGAAAGTGAATATCACTCGCGCATGTTGCAGTGCTGTGATTATTATAACTAAACAAACCCACAAATATTCTGAGCGATCTTCGCTTGCACTCAATTAAAGTGCAGCGAATGTCGTGATATTTGTTAAGCCAATGTCGCTTCCTGAGTGAGCACAGTTTTCTCGGTAGGGTAAGCGAATGTCACTTGGGCGAGCGAATGTCTTTGGACGCCAAGCCTTACTGCGTCTATACCAATTAACCATCAACTGTATCTTGTGCTCTACCAATAATTTGATGGGTGATCTATTGTTATGAAAAGGTGTCAACTCGAAACAACGTTAACTTGTAATAAGGTGGTTGATGGAAGATGCCTCGCCATCAACCGACTTGTTTCTACTATAGTTGTTGGATTTAATTTGTGAACGTGTGTCTGTAGCAAATACGCAGTTGTCTCTAATGGGAGCGTACATTTTCAAGGTTTTGTTCGCGTCTACGCTCAAGTTGAGTATGCTGTTCGCAAATTAAATCCAACAACCTTAACTTGTATTTTTGTCACCAGATCGTGGTATCTCCATTAGATATGTTGCAATAGATATGCTTTGGTCACACAATAAAAAGAGCAGTAGGCCGAGCTAGCACATCACAGCAAACAAAACCCCACACAAGTGTTAACCTTGCAATGTTTTGCTGTGAACTTTTAAGGGTGGTTAAAACTCGTGCGGGTTTTACGTGCCCTGTTGTGCCAGCTTGGCAGTAATGAGTATTCTCTTTCTATATGTATCCGTAGCATAAACATAGACAGATAAACAACTACAGATTAACCCTTTGAACCAATGAGCCAGTATACTAGCACATGTACCGTACACCCAATGTGCCGGTACCGACTTTAACATATGTGTCAGAAACCTGATGTGACTTGTCTACTGGTGTGGGTAGTTACAATTTTTTTGATGGGTTTGTTTACATCATAAGACATCACTGAGGCCCGTATTCTAAGACCACACTCAACCTCATCCTCCACTCACACTCCAGTGAGGAGGACTCAAGTGTAACTCAAGGAAAAGGAGAAGGTCTACCTCAGTCTCTTTGAGTTATACCTCAGCCTTACGGAAATAATGACATTTTTTTATTCAAAGAGATTCCTCAAGTTTCACTAGATTGAGGTCAGCCTGCACTGTTATGACTGGTGCTGACTATTACTGAACAACAAGTTATATAACTGATAATGTGGAATCTACATTATACAGGTCCAACCTTTCATTATCCAAAATCACAAAACCATGAATAGGTAGGATCAATATGAGGAGAGTGATCGAGTTTGGTCACAGAAGCGCACGGTTTTTCGAAAGCATCTGTCATGGGGTTCCAAGCATCATCCATCAAGATATTAATTTTTTCATCTTATTAATGATGAGAAATGATCTAAACTTCAGATTCAGTTGTTAAGGATTACTAGCCTTAAAACAAATGGTGCATCGTTATTCGTCTTCTAATGTGGTCTGGTATTTGCGCCCTGTCTTTAATGCTAGCAATACCTGCCAATTGAATGTCGTTTTTTCGTTGTCTGAACTCCTCCTCATCATACACATTGTAGTCAAAATTGGGAATCCTCCTAGGCCGTCTTCAAAATCCTTGTAAAATGTTAACATTTTCATGCCTTTGTAACCACCGTATTGCCATGTTTAGACTGACTGAGGAAGACTCAAGGCAGGTATTGCCCTTCCTCAAGCTTTACTCACAGAGGAACACTTACTTGAGGAAGAGGGAGGTCTTTGAAATGAAAAAGAGGCGAGAGTCAACCTCGCACTCAGTGAGTAGCACCTTCTCCTCAATGAGTATGAGGTGGTCCTTAGTGAGGATGAGGAGTTCCTCAGTGAGTGTGAGTCGAGGAACGTCTTAGAATACGGGCCTGAATCTCTGAACTTTTGGTTAATAGGTCATTTCGCTTTTATATTATACACAAGATAAAAGTGAATAATTCTTCAGCTTTTCATGAATTTGATCGCATTTTTCATCAAATGTGGCGTCGATCATTGACAACTACATAAATGTCGGATATATTGGCTGATATAATATTTTGTTTGAATGCTGGTCATTGAGACAATTTGGACGATCGTAAAATGAAAAAAATAAGAAAAATCAAAATAAAAGTTAAGTTTAAGGCTTATCTAGTGGTTTTAAACATTTGGGTCTGTACAGATACACGTGGAATATAGCCAGGGTTCAAAGGGTTAAATATCATATCAGTAAGGTTTGCATTAATCTTTGGATCTAATTACCCAATTCTGGAACAGAGGTGCTAAATGGAATGAATATTCTACCATACTTGATTTACAGGTTCAAAGGTGAATTTTTAGGTTCAAGATTTTGGCCCCTAAAATTCCTAGCTACATGCGGGCCATTTTGACTCATTACCATTGATCAGCCTCAAAAAGATAATTAAAATCACCAATTCTGTATTCTATTCTTGTGAATGCAATTCATTCTTAGGCCAAATAAAAAAAAATAGTTTGTCTCAAAGCTGCTGCGCACGTTTATAAAATCGCATGATCTGGTAAAAAAGTTATTCATGAACATGACTGTAGTAAAATACTTCATGTAACCATAGGCTTTGAGAGATGATAATTTAATGTTGATATACCATAAAAACCCCAAGTTGGAATGAAAATTTTAAAAAAAATTGCATTCCGCATTATTTTGCTACTCATAAGCAATTTTTTTCTCTTTTCCCATATATTCATGTATTTCAGTCATTTCAATTCGGATTTCCCATCGCCTGATTCAGTCCTTTATACTGATAACATTTAAATTCTTCATTGCCTGATTCAGTCCTTATTGATGACTGCATTCCCGTTCGATTCCCCGTAACCATTCCCCATAGATTCCTGGTTCGCATCCTCTTCTTCATCCTCCCCCTTGATTGATAAGTAGCGATTCCCCGTTAACTGGTTCAGTCCTTATTAATGACTGCATTCCCGTTTGATTCCCCGTCACCATTCCCCATAGATTCCTGGTTTGCATCCTCCTCATCCTCCTCCCCTTTGATTGATAGGTAGCGTTTACCGACATGATCCCAGTCCACGACGTCTTCAATTCTCTGTGGGCCTGTGTTTCCAGTTCTCATGAAACCACCTAAAATGTAAAAATTCATATAGATATCAAGCTTGAGAATCTTCCTGATTTTTCAGGAATTCCTGCAAAAAGTTTGTGGCAAAACTCTTGCAGTTTCCTGAAAAGTTTGTTAATCTCATTTTCAGGCCCAATTAAGATATGGTTTTATGTATTTAGAAATACTTTAAAGTTGCTCAAATCAATTTTTGAAATATTTGATGGAAGCAACTATTTTGAATAAGATTCAAAATCATAGCTTGAAATGGAAATTCAAATTATTGAAGACATCACAACTTACCACCCACCCCACCCAATCTGGGCAAGCTTTTTTATGGATGCATGTCACAGAGTCAATTTTCTAAATATTCTTTCCCCTTACATGTCAACTAAACGAAGGGTCCACCTCAAAAATCCCAATACCAACCTTCTGGTGCGACCTGTGTACTGTGCCTATTACCACCACCTAAAGTATTGCGTAACCATCCTCCTCCTCCAGTGCCCCCTCCTCCGCCCCCAAACATGTCAACTGAACGAGAGTCGGATATGGCATCTAGTTCTTCTTCATGGTTGATGTACTGTCTTGCTTGGGCACTGCATACTAAACCTGGGGAAACAAAGTATGATTGATTGATTGATTGATTGATTGATCAAGAGTCTAATATGGCACCTAATTCTTCGTCATGGTTAATGTGCTGTCTTGCTTGGGCACTGCATACTAAACCTGTGGAAGCAAAATATGAATGATTGATTGATTGATTGATTGATTGTTCTAATATGAAATCTAGTTCTACTTCATGGTTGATATATACTGTCTTGTTTGGGCACTGCATACTAAACCTGTGGAAGCATTAAGATACAGCAGGGCCAAATAAAGCCTACTAAGCAGACATATTTACAGGTGGGTCCGGGCCCAAAGGAAGCTCAAAACGTCATTTTGAACCACACATACTTTGCTTGAAAACATGGGTACCAGCTCAGATTATAAGTGCATGAAAAAGTAATGAAAACAAGAAAAAAATGCTCAAAATGCAGGTGATAAATTTATTTTATTTTTATTTATTTTTATTTTTTCAATTTATTTTATTTTATTTTTATTTATTTTTATTTTTTCAATTTATTTTATTTTATTTTTATTTATTTTTAATTTATTTCAATTTAACTGAGGGGAAATGATTATTACCCATTTTTTTTTCGTTCTATTTTTTAAATTAAGTTAGTCCTGGACTAAGCTAATTTTGTTCTATGGGTAAAATAATTATAATGTTTATAATAAATAAATGAACTCAACAAATTTAGCAAAACTCTTTAAAGCAAAAGCATGGATTTCAGGTTTTTTTTCTTCTAAATCATTACTCAGTATAGATCTAACTTAAGTTCACGGACTATCCCTTTTTTGCATACCACCCATAGATATAGATCACAGAATTCTTATACTGGCCCATGTAATGGAGTCGTCAGCTATGAGGCTCGAATTGAGGGTATTTGGGTCCACTCGAAATAAATCGAAACTTGACCGACCACAAATGGCGCTATACATGTATTTGTTATTGTGCATCTTCATAGACCTCATTAAAGATGTGTTGTTTAGGTGTGCCTTGATTTAACCAGCACTTATATATGCAAAAAGTGACTAAACAAACACAAAGGGTGTTTGTTAAAATTGTGACAATTAATTATGATGCAACATCATGACGAACCCGGATACCCCCAATTTTGTCTCCAAACAGGAATAAAATTGGCGCCAAGTTCATTATCTCCTCTCCAGATCTATGACACCACCACAGTGTCCCCTTGACCCCCCGGGGTGGTACTCAAGTTTGGTTTTGGTAGGGGTGTGCCGCTGGGAAATTTGAAGTACCACCCATGTATATACCAATTTTCAAGAAAAACGGACCCATCCATATACCAAATGCCCAAATTTTGAGTCAAAATTTATACAAAAATTGAAATTTTCTGACAAAATTTACACTAATTTGGTGTGAATTATCCAGTTTGGAATTTATAAAAAAATCCTTGAAAATCAGACCCACCAACGTACCACTAGAAAAAGGACCCATTGGCATACCAGACAGCCTGATTCTGCTACCCAAGTTTGCGGCACATCCCCGTAATCACTTTTGTACTAAGTACCTTCCCCTCCCCCGGGTTTGCCATGTACTCACCTCTATGTTTAAATGCTGCCTTCAAAAATGTGAACGCCTTGGTAAACAAATTGATTGGTGAAGGAGTTGTTGACGATTTATTCATTTTCCGTATCAACTTGGCTCTTCCAAATTTCCACTCAGTGTCCGATTGCGCTTGGATGCGTTGGTACGTATCGCTCATCATAGCAATCAACAAGTTAATCAATACGATCAATGTCACAATTAAATACACTCCAAAGACAATTCGGATCAATATATGCGTGAATCCAGGATGCCTCGCTGTCGAGGGTAAATCGATTGGTTCTACTAATCCAAATAAGGAAAAGAATAAAATTGGAAATGTATCTGCCGGGCTCTGAACATACTGCTGGTCTGCAGAAGTGTTTGTTTTTGCATAAACGGGTTGATATACGGCAGCAAGGTGGAGCATGAATCCAACTAAAAATATCAATAAAATCACCATAAATCGTACAAGATCTTTCATTAAATCTCTTATGATAATAGCCCAAGGGCCAAATAGGTGGTGAAATATCAGAAATTCTAGAATCTGTGCAAAAGATAGCAATAAACCCCATGCGAGGAGTTGATTCCTTACGTACACTAGTTCCTGTCGACGTTTACCGACAAATCCAAACGCGACGACGTGTAAAGTACATGCTATTGCCGCTAACACAAGAATCACGACACGGATCCATCCTAGACCAGCGCGGTCTTCTGGATTCGTAATTTCCGATAGAAGTAAACCCGACAGCCACGCAAGTAGAAACCATTCATACCATCTCGGTATTAACGACATGTTCTCTATAAATTGTTCTATAAATTCTGTGACGACTGTCGTCATACATAATAGCAAGATCAAATAAATATGTGATACAACTAATGACATGAATTTGATTATTGGAAGTTTATTAAAACGCTGTTTGATCGGAAGCGAGAAAAATACCCAAATCGGTGGGAAAATGATGAACGCAAAGAATAGCATGATGATCTTGAAACTGCTCCATTTCAGTCCTCCAATCCAGACATCAGAGAGGTACCTTTGCACCGAGGGATGGGCGATAACCTCTTTTTGCTCGCACTCAATCAATACGTCCAGCATTGTCACACCTCTGTTATCGACAGCTTTCAGTAAGCTCCCAGCACTACTCACACTCGACGCGACGGACAGTAAATCCACAGCCATTGATTCGCAAAAGGTGGCTGCGTCTAATAGTTCACGAGCACGTTCTTTTTCCTTAGCGGACATTAAGGTGTAGTTTTGTGAGAGTTTTCCGGCAGCATCAATGGGAGCGTGTGATCGTAGGATAAACTCTTGTAGGGATTTGTTATTGGTGTATTTTCCACTCACCATGAGGTCAAACACAAACTGAAAAGACATAAGATGTAAGAAATTACAACTTTTGAATTCTCATATTAAAGGGATTGCCCATCATCCCGATTCTGAAATTTCACTTTTTCCCACACATTGCAATTTTTTTGTTGCTGGAAGATTGAACAGCATGCCCATACAATTAAACTTATCACTGTAATTGTTTTCTCTAAAACCATGAAGTGTTTAAATTACAGACAAAATTGCCCATCTCTGAATTTGTGGTTACCGGTAACCATAAACTATATTTGGTAGCTGATGACACTGTTGCTCTAATTCAGCTTTTCACCAGGTCAAATTCAATCCAATATAATTGAATATGAGCTATATTTGAGGTGAAAAATTCAAAATACAAGTCTGCAGCAATTCCAACTTGAGGAAAGAGGAAGTTGCAGGGTTCGTGGGTAGTGACCAACTATCATGCATGCACCTAGCATGCATGTAACATGTGATCAACATGATGAAGCTTAGTATAGCCTTCTTTTCTGATTATAAGTCATCTTTTTATCATTGTTTTTTTTCTAAGTATTAGCCTTCTTTTTATCATTGAAAATTTTTCTCTAAGTATAAGGCTTCTTTCTAAACTAGCCCTCTTTTATCAGTGACATTTTTCCTAAAGTATAAGCCTTCTTTTTATCATTGAAAATTTTTCTAAGAATAAGGCTTCTTGTTAAGTATAAGCCTTCTTTTAACTATCATCTTCTTCATTTTTTAAAAAAGTCTTCACATTTATTTTTGACTACATAGGTTTCCTGTATGTCAGGACTACTTATATTTAAGTCTTCAATTACATTATTTTTGTGTGACTACAGGGAAAACTGCTTAAATATGTAGTCACCTAATTTTGACTACATGTGGACTACTTATTAAGCAGTTTCTTGTGGAAAGGGAAACTTGTCTTATAATTGTCCAAGAGTGATTTTTTCAAGAAACTGTATTCAAGGACCTACCTTCTTGTCTTCCATGAGGTGGTACGTATTGTGGTCTTGTTTCATCAAGTAGCTTAATACTGGGAAATGATTGGCTGCTGCTGCGTAACATATGGGAACCTTACCATCCTATGGGAAAAACACAAAAACCCTGTTAACATGAAATTCTGATAACAAAAGAACCCTGATAACACATATTGTGATCTTGTTTCATCAAGTAGCTCATCAGCATATGGTATATCGTTAACTTTCAAATGTGTCGCAAAACGTGGACCAAAATGACAATATCAATTTCTTTTATTGTAGAAACTAGAAACACTGATCTTAAAAGCTCATTCTAGTCCTTCTACATCAGTCATCTTTCAGGGGCATATTTCATTAACATTACTTTTTGCAATGATTGCAAAAACTCTCGCAAACAAGAATCCATCGCAAATGTTGTTTGCGATGACTTTTTCATTTCAGTAACATCTTTTAATTTTAGTGAAATCGGTTTTGGGAAATCCATCGCAAATTTGCTGATCTCTCGCTTTTGCAATTAAGTTCTGCATTTTCGACGAATTTAGATGTTCAAGAGTGAAATAGAGCACTGGTTTGCATTGTTTCTTATAGTCAGAGTTGCTCAATCGGAGATGCAGTATATTGAGATCATTTGTTGATGTTCACATAATATTTCAGTTCCAAAACAGTCTTAGTAATCAAATGTCTCTTTCCAAATAGCTCTCCACTGAGGTTCTAAGATAGTGGCAATGTTTGGCATTTTTATAAATCTATGGCTAAGAAATGCATTTGTTCTCTGTTGTATACTATAAATATTCTTAAAAAGTTCATAACACTATCAACTTACTTTTGTTTCAAATTTTGGTGAGGCTCCACTTTCCACCAACAGCTTAACAACATTGAGAAACCCAGCCTTTGCTGCAAAATGGAGGGCTGTCCAACCATTCTAGAAAAAAAAATTACATATCACTTTATTCATTTATAACATTCAAGAGATCGGTCTGGTGTAATTGGAGGTCCAGTGGATGTGGCAGTTATAGTACTCATTTCTTGATTCCAAAATATGACAAACAAATGGTTTCCGATCTTTACATGATCTTACAAGTTTTCTGTGGGTATTCAAGTTTTTCCTGCCTCTTAATCTTCCATTGGCAGCAAGATGAAGACCATTATCCCCAAGGGACCATAATCATCATCATATCTAGTATATTGATATCAGACCCTTATAGGCCAAATAGCAGCACAACCATATAAAATCTTTCATGGTATTAGCTACAGCACTGGCAAAGACTAGTGCCCCTCCCAGACCATCATCACCATCATACCTTATCAAAAGTATTGATATCAGACCCTTGGCCAAGTAGCAGCGCAACCATATCATAGCGTCCATTGGCTGCGGCAAGGTGAAGACCAGTGCGCCCTCTCTTGTCCTTCACATGTAACTGCGTAGT
>JXSR01S009656.1:713-12732 GCA_000969725.1 Ophiothrix spiculata
TTCGAAATTAATTTTTAAACATAATTTACATCTTCTAAGTGTAATGTTGAAAATATTACGCAAGAAAAAGAATTTCATTGAAATACAAATGAGTAGTTTATATTTTAGCACTGAGCAGCAAGTTAGGAAAAAAAGACCTGTTCCACTTTATCTATCTGCATTTTGTCTGATATACGCATTTGCATAATTTACTTACAAATTGAGCATTCTATTGAGGCAAAAATTCAATTTATATGTAAAAAAAAGAAAAATACGGCATTCTAATATTTATGTTTTAGATTCTAGTTCACGATCACAATGCTGCCTTGATAGCTCAGCGGTAGATCCTTCGCTTCGTAATGCATGACTAACCCCCGCCATAATCCATGGTTCGAGTCCCCGCAAATCCAGTGGAAACTGTTTATCTTTTCATGTTTAAAAATAGTTACGATTAACATTTTCCTGGGCAGATGCATAGGTCATTTACCCTTAACGATGTATAACAACAAATCAGAAGATTATCAGTTTTCGCACTTTCTTTAGCTTTCTAAATGCATTAAGCATACTTCTGAGAAATCAATGTCCATCGGTCAATGATTTATTATCAAGGTTGTGCAACCCAAGTATAAATTATCGCCGTCAATTTATGTACTTAAGGGGGGGGGGGGGTACAGTGGTCAACAGTCTGATTTTCAACGTCGATTTTTAACCATTTCCGCAATACCAGCCCATATGGATGATATACCACCACAAAGCCCATGACTTTGGAAAATGGTTGTCGTTTTAGTGTGGTTGCCATGGTAACCAGGCTAGGCCTCTGATTGGTCAAACACGGGAACAAACGTAACTCAAAAACCAATCATTGCAGTATTTTCAAACTTGGGAGGGTGGTACATAAGAACAATTCGCACAAAACCATGAAGCCGGATTTTTGATACGGTTGCCATGGTACCCAGGAGCCGACCAATCAGGACATTCTTAACCGTAATTCAAATTTAAAATTATATATAAAAAATCAGGCTTCGTGGTTTTGTAGCCCTTTCTTAGCTTAACATTTGTGCCATAAGATTTCATGGCTGTACCATGTTTCGTTTTTTGAGTTACGTTTGTTCCCGTTTGGCAAGTTTGCGCATTTTTCTATTTTGAGATATTAACCAAAACATTTTCGAAATTTTAAAATTTGGTAAAACTGGAAAAATTGATACTTTCATTAAATGTGGTTATTGTATTATTAAAGATAATTAATTTACAAACAATTTGAGTCAATTTTGGTTAAAATCGGATAAAAAATTGCGTTTTTTTCAGATTTTTCAAAATTAGCAGTGTTAAATATAGCAGATTGAGGTAAAATAAAGAAAAACATAGGAATTGCGATCAACCATAAAATTTTGATTTGATATAATGTGCATCGTATTTTCTTGATAAAATAATCAACCTATTTCATAAAACATGTTACTAATTTGCAGAAAACTAATTTAAACAGAAAATGTTAAAAATCACAAGCTGGATGTTTTTGCCATACAATTGATAGGAAAAACATCAAACTATTTGTGACATCGATTGTGAAAACGATTATAACTTTGGAACCACAAGTCCGTTTGAACTCAAATAGCATTTGAAAGCAAAAACTTTGCAGTTTTATGTAATGTATTTATCTCAGTTTTGCTGTTACATCAACATTTTGAAATCTGTGACCACTGTACCCCCCCCCCCTTAATTACGAAAGTTCTTTCGGGTTCCAACCTTATAATTCAAAATGTATAAACTGATATAAGCTCTCACTAGAAACTCTTATTGAAAAAGAAACAAGAAAGAAAAGGAAACGAAAGGGGTCAGCTTGGGGACAGTGTAAACAAGAATAAGTCCACGAGCTCAAGATGAGCTAAATTAAAGCTAATGTGGTATCATCAAAACATATGACATATTTTGATGAGAAATGAAGAGGGATATTGGGGAGAATTAAGTGAAAAAGACTGTTTCTCAGGAGAAATGAAATATGTTTTCTCTCGGTAACTGAACACGTACACGGTACAACGGAAACGGTAAAATATCTAATGACATTACAACTGAAATTATGTGTACAGCTTATGTATGAACAACCATCTGTATACCTAAAATGTATGTAATTTACAGAACAAATTTGAACTGAAAGTGTTCCTTACAGTCCAACAAGTCATTTTAACTGATAAAGTAAACTTGTTACAGATAGAAATTACCAAGAATCCCAATATGTGAAAGGATGTCATGGGTTACGAATATCAGCTAATAGTGTTTCTCTGTAGCGTGACTTTTCTAAGTGCGTTTTTGTGTGCATAAGCAATATTAGGTTCATTTTGGTATCTACACTGAGAATATAGTTACAAATAAAGCTTCATAATGCCACCATTTTACATCTTGTTTTATTTAGGTCAATTTCTTCGTTAACTGTGTCTTTGTTAATTTTAATATTATTGCTGCAGGGACCATTTGTTCCTATCATTGTTATGCTTGTGAATGACCATTATTTTCAGTTTGGGTCAGCTTTTTTAATCATCCCGAATAAGTGTATGTCTATTTTTATAAAATTTTCACTGTATAGCAATACTATGGCTTTTTCAATTCACTGTACTTGAGCCAATTTTAAAAATGGTGCACATATTCTGACCATTTCCGGTGTACCGAAACTTACTGTGGTTTTCATATCACCTAAAGAAATCTAGACAAGATATTGATATGATTGTTACACCATGTATAGGTGATATTCTTATCTATATTTTTGCCAATTTTAAAGTATCTATCTTTATAATAACAAAAGTTATGATACGACAGGTAGAACCTTTTGAATGACCCTCGTATATCTTTTGATTTACACAAACAAATAATGTTTAATCGTTTGTTTGTTTTGATTTATAATTACCGACATGTATTAATTAAATTTAAAACAATTCATTATTTCATAGTTTTATAAATAACATGCCCAAAATTGACTAACAAAGAGCAAATTATTTGAATTGTAAAGTTACATATTTGGATTGTTTTAGATTTGAGATTGCAAAAATAGACGTAACGTGCCTAAATGGGCAAGGTTGCCATATTTGCCAATCGGTCCGGAATGCTTTGATTATTTTCCTTCAATGTACATTTAATAAATTTCTTTATTTCAAGTGGTTGACAGAAGATGAAACGCTATATATTATTTCATACACTGAAAATGTTAATTAGTCAAAAAACATGTCTTATTTGACTAAATAAAAATTAGTCATGCAGAGTGAATTTTTCATAATTCATAAAAAAATGCTGCAAATGTCTTTAAAATGTTGAAAAACTATTTTTGATGTTTAAAAAAAAGTATTCAATTTGTTATTTGGTAATTATTAGTTAATTGAAAAATGATTAATTACATGACTAATTAGTAAATATCAAATGCGTCTTTAATTAGTCAATTGACTAACTGAATGACGCAGGACTAAGTGAATGACGAATTAAATTACTAATTTCTGATAGATATTTACCATTAATTCGTATACTAGTGTGTATCGTTAAAGCTTTATATCCTTGTACCTATATTCAGTTCATCTATCTCCCAACTTTAGACATTAATTAGTCCGTTGCGATGACAAATCATGAATTATATTAATCATTTTGAGTAAATACAGTTAGTCCTGCGTTATTCAGTTAGTCAATTGACGCATTAAAGACACATTTGATATTCACTAATTAGTAATGTAATTTATCATTTATCAATTAAATAATATTTAACTGATTACAAATTGAATATTTAAAGATGGAAACTATTTTTGAACACCAAAAATTGTTTTTCAACATTTTAAAAACATTTACAGCATTTTTTCATGAATTATGAAAAAATCACTCTGCATGACTAATCTTTAATTAGTCAAATAAGACATGTTTTTTGACTAATTCACGTTTTCAGTGTATATGATGAGTCAACATGTGGTTGACCGAGATTCACGACTGCTTAACAAAAGAACAACGGACATTCAGTCTTACTGTGAAGCACCTGGTAAATGAGCAGACTAATCTTCTTTTTAAAAAAGAATGAAGGAAATTAGTCATTCCTAGGAGGAGTTATGCCTGTTTTAAAAGAAACCAATTTTTCAACCTGTCCAAGGAATAAATTAGCAGCCCAATTACAAATGCAAAATAAGCACAACGAGGGCAATTTAGATCTGAAACTCGGATTGTGACCACAAAGGAGAGACCTCCAGACTGCATCAATTGAAAGAAGAGCGGAGTATTAGTGGCAGATGAATGCATAGCCACAGTACTTACTTTATATTTTGTTTGCTCATCAATTCCATGGAGAGTTGGTAAAATGGGTTTCTTTACTAAAACAGGGAAAACTTCTCTTAGGAATTTCCTTTTACTGATATCCTTCATTCTTGAAATAAGCAGCAGAGTCTGCGTATTTACAAGGTACTTATTATTTTTTTTGAATATCAGTATTTCCTTTTTGTTTTGTTTTGTTATGCAGTTTAGTTCATTTTGACTCATACTGTACATTGGTGATTTAAGGTAAAGCTCATTTTTAAAAATGAGAAGCTTTAATTTTGTACAACTTTGATATAATGTATAACTATTAATTTATGTTTCCACTGACAATTCCCCTCGAGGATATCATTCAGTTTCTTTACATATTTGTTCTTGATACATAATTGCTACTCAGTTTCAAATTCTTTTAGATTGAAAAACATAATACCCATGTAATTAACATTTAACAAAGCTTCTCGATCAAATATCACTTTGAATCTTTTAAGTAATTGGAATAAATTATATATTCAATTACTCTTGAGTCTGAATATATCTAAAAGATAATGAACTGTAATGCTTTCACAATTACCACATTCAAATTCTACTAAATATTAAATTCTCAAACATCTATCACTCTCTAATTTCAACCTACTTTGTAATATCTTAATTGTTGTGCGTTAATTAAGAAGACACTATCTTTGCATCCTAGATGATAATTTGCTTACAATACTTTTCAACAAACCGTACTTTGATACTGAAACAAATTGTAAAATAATCCAATTAACAGCAGTGACGTGTAAATCTAGTAAAGCTAGTGAGTTTGGGATCATTTATAACGCTGGTATTTTAAAAATTCTCTATGTTAAGCACGCATGACATGTGTAAAAATATTGCTATTATCAACACCAACACCAAAATAAACGTGCGAACGACCAACGATAATTTACAACGACGAAGAGCGCAAAATACTGTATATAACATAAATTCTTGATTTCCATCCACGTTTGTAGAAAGTTGAATTATGTCAACATTTCTTATTTATTTATTGTTCATTAATGCGTTGGTCAGATGAATAACCGGCGTATCATTGTTTCATCTAAACGTGTTTACTGTGTTACAAGTCAGCCACATTTGTATGTTTGCCTGTTTAGCCAGGTTGGTCCGTAGGGGACGCTTGAGGTCAATGACCTGGCTTAGTATGTTGTTGAACAGAATTGAAAAATATTATTTTATTTATTGATAGAGATATATTAGATTTCGGGAAAGGATGTGAAGCATATTATTTGGAGGAAAAGGAAAAATAACAACGTTTCTAAGGATACATTTAGTGTTAAATTATTACGTAGTCAAAAACCAATACTCGATTCATTCTGAATCTTTTAACAAATAGCATCGTTCTCACCGAACATGTTTCCATAGTGTTTCCAAGAAAAGCACTCTTGACACTTCCCTTAAATATGCTGTTACACTCAGGCTAATGTAACAAACCAAGTCATTTCTGTTTGTGCAAGTTGGTCCGTAGGAGGTTAATGACAAAATTAAAAGCCTAGATAAGTGTGTTGTTGAACAGAATTATTGAATTTTTTTTGTCGATAGACATATCTCAGGTTTGCTGGTAATCTGTGTTACAGCACTTATAACTGAGTTTTAACTTAATCTAAATTGTAGGAACACACTGCCCGAAACTACTCTAATGAGACCTTCTTATATGTCGCTCTCTTCGCTTGCGAAATCGTAGCCTTTTCACCTCCAGCTGGACTCGCGCCTTGAGCGCTTCCTATCAAGTACTAGTTCGCGTCCTTGACAAATACTAGTTTTCGGGCAAAGATATTAAGCATATTTCATGATTATAAATATGTTCCCATAAAATACAATCTCCACAAGCATAGCGCTCGATGTATTCAATTTGCACCCGACTTCCATAATAGGCGTTTTGAGCCACAGTAGATTCCGTTTGATGAAACGTTGTTATTTCTAATCAATATATTGATTTAAGTTTATTTTAAAGTATTTCGCAAGGAAAATTAACAACGAACATATCATTGTTAAGTGCTACACTCTTAAAAGAAAAGAGTGAGCGGTCACTCTTTCTTAGAGTGATTTTTTTGTTGTCACTCTATTAAAGATTGGTCACTGGTATGGCTCTTTTCAAAAGAGCGTATCAGTGACCAATCTTTAAAAGAGTGACAATTTTCACTCCCTCAAAGAGTGAATTATAACTCTATAAGAGTGACATTTAACTCTTTAAGAGTGAAACCCCGTTCGATTTCACTCGAAAAGAGTGATATGTCACTATTTTGGAGTGAAAAAAATATCGCTCTAAGAAAGAGTGACTGTTCACTCTATGTCAAAAACCAATACCCGATTCATTCTACATCTTTTGATAAATAGCATCTTTCTTACCAAACATGTGTCCACACTTTTTCCAAGAAAAGCACTTACGACACCTCCCGTAAATATGCTGTTACACTAATGTAACAAAGCAAGTCATTTCTGTTAGAAAATAAGTCGAAATGGAACCGGAAAACACGACCAGTTCGATTCGGGTTGGTATTTATTTTGCGTGTAAGGAATACTGTTTGAGTGGAATGGGCGGCCAAATTGAATTGATTAAAGTTCGTTATTCCTTATCGTTGTACTGTATGTTATGACTCTTAGATGTTCAAGATGAATACATCGACATCTGTGTCCTTACAAGCAGGCCCGTAGCCAGGAAGTTTTTTTCAAGGGGGGTGCGGATTTTAAAAAAAGTGGACCTTTCGGAGGAAAGATTTTCGTTTTGGTCGACCCTAAACTAATTTTAGTGGTTTTCACAAAGTGACAAGAAAAAAAAAGAGTTTTTTTGAACTTTTGCAAGCATTGTGTGCAGTATTTTATTAACGTATATTTACGTATTTTGGTGCTTTGGATGTTCTTTTGGTGGACATTTAGGGACTTTTTGTGGACCCTTTTGTACATTGTCAATTTTTTTGGGGGTGCGGTGGGGCCGCTCCCCCCCGCCCCCCCCCCCCCTGGCTACGGGCTTGCTTACAAGATGCAGCAAGCCATTGTTGGCAAGATGATTTTTTTTTAATACCATGATGTTACTACTCTAGATATGTCATTGTTCTTACTGTTTCAGAAATTAAATTTATATCTATATACATTATTTCATAGTTTCCATAAATGTCAATTAAAATCCACTGTTAAAAAAAAACCAATAAAATTAAAAACGATAAAAATTGCACCCTACTGCAATATAATGAATGAGGCTGATGAAGTATTTTTGCATTGAAGTGTACTCTTGGTAAAATGAAATTGAAACTTTATGAAAATACCTCTAGTGTTGGCTCTGAGAGTTGGGGTACTTGTGTCATGTCTGCTTCACTTTATCATAATTTATTTTCTTATTATGTGCATAACCAAGCAAATGAAATAGCACCACCAAGTAGGACATTGTGCTAGATTGTGAAGTTATTCGGTTGAAAATATCCCTATTTTTTCATCTTATACAATAGGCGATGTCCCTTGAGATTATACAAACATCTTCACTATACGATGCTTCTTAAAGCCTCTTAAAAGCAATAAATTGGAGATCAATATCACGAGGTGTCAGGGGTGTTAAAATGTTGTGGGTTGCAGGTAGGTTATATGTCTGAAAAGAATAACATAATCTAGGGAATAACACTAAGAGATTGATACAGCTCTTTAGTAAATACCTTTTAATGAGCAAAATTAAAAGCATGAATTGACTACGCCAAGCTGCAGAATAGATATTAACAACAGAAGGGGATATTTTAATTTATAAAGATAGGTCGCAATAGTTAAATAAATGCGTATAAACAATAAACAATGCACATACTATGATATTCATTCACAGAGTTGCTGTTAATCTTACCGCTCACTAGGAGCCAAACATGTACAACAATTGTGTTAGGTATTTTACACTTACATGCTTAGAAGCAATTAGCATTGTCTGATGTAAAACTATTTTAAGATTATAATTTTCATATTATACAGTTTACGAACTAGATTTGGAAGATATTGGTTGAAATAACGCTGAATATAAATCACAGTTGTGACATCTTTATCTTCTGTGATAAGTATCTTACGAATCTTATGTTTTTACGGTTTTAAAAGCAATATATCAGAGATCAATATCAGAATATGAAAGAAAGAATGACAGGTTATAACTTTTTCCTTTAATCATCAGGTTTTATTACAAGCTACACCTGATAAGCTTGACACGAACGAGGTTGGGACTGATAGATTAATCCAGACAGATCGTGACAAAAACTTAGAGAAAATAAATAAATTTAAGAATAGAAGAGACGTGTTAGTTTGATCGAAGCAATACATTGTGGGTTGTAATCCATTCAACAGTAAAAAGAGTTGTGTTGCACAAAAGTTTAACATTTATGTCCCAGCATAACCCTTGAACATGAGTTGCAGTCTGTTATTCGCGAGCTTGACAAAATCGAATGTTAATGTACGTGTCTCATTGACTAAGTGAAATGCTTGCTCATTGCTATGAAAGCTATAGATCATGATTTAATAACGAAAGCTATAAAGTTTTAAAGCTTGAAGTAACAACAGTACGCCAAAGGTTTTGTAAGACATCAGTCAATATAATATAGCAGAGCCAGAAAAAAACAACAACAGATGTAACGTAGTATGTGTTAACATTGATTTAGATTAGAGTTAAATGAATACTTAAATTAAATTAAGTATTCAATTAAGTATTCAAGTTAAGTATTAAATTAAAACAAAACCCGGGATATAGAGAAATATATGCATAATATTGGTTTGTATTATTTGAGTTCTCAAATTTAGTTTGATATGAATTTGAAATATTGTTTCCTGGGATAAACGTGATCACACTTGAATGTTTTTACTTTATACTCTTTATCAAGATGTATCTTGTCTTTTCTAACACAATAACCCATTAATAAAGATATCACGATGTTTACAATTGACAGGTGATGTGGTTTTTACATTAAATAAGTAAACCCGATGGATTCATTTATGCTTAGAATTAAGAAAAATATCCCCTCGAGGTTGTTGTTGTTTTTGTAGGTTAAAAATTAGGTAAAAATTATCAAAATTCAAAATTCGTTGGAAGTTGTCCACCGTCTGGACGGGAAAGTCAGGTCAACGTTCTTGTAAACGTAAAAGACGTGGAATAGCTAATTTAATACAGGATATTTGGTTAATTCATCACATCTTAATTAGTTAAAGTATCTTGGAATTATTTATAAAGTTTAATTTGCCAATGATTTTATATATCATTAGAAACATTAAACCCCGATTACTTATCTATTTAGTACAGATAGCCCATAATGTAGAATAATGATGAATTATGACTTATTTCAAACTCTAATTGTAAAATCGCTAGAAGTTTTACATTATTAAACACCCTCAAACAAACACAATGTAATTTGTTGGCCGCAGCTTAATCAGCGCCAGTATTGCAAATTTGAAACAACTTTACAAACATCCACCCCGCAGGCAATGAGGATAAAGTGTCTTGCCCAAGGACATGTGCTCGAACGCACAACCTATTGATTACGAGACGGATGCTTTATCCACTCGGTCACACCTGCTCCTTATATAACAATATAACATGCGGTAATAATAACATATTTCTTATACCATGCTTATACCGTATAAATGTTTTGCCGTGTTTACTACTTATGAAAGCAAAACGTCCAATATGAGTGATAACTCAGTGATAATATAAAAAATGAAAATAGAAATTCAAGAAAGCTGAGTCCATGCACATATTTATGATATGTAATATTGGTGTAATGCTGTGACTGGCGCATTATAATCAGAACATCAGACGATATCGGCCTACTTTTAGTCTGAAGCTGACATTAGAAGATGCAAAATCAAACGTATTTTCTTCACGGCAATCGGAAGGATCCTTCTGTCGCTATTACTTATTATAGTAACGGATACTTCGAAATCGATTTTAAGGGCACAGTTAACCCCTCATTTTCTGAAATATTTTATGCTTTGTAACTCAGCAACCGACAAGTAAATCCATATAAAAGTATACATTTCTAGATGTGGATTTTCATGTAGAAGATGATGGTTAGGTCAGTTTTGGACCAAAATGTATGATTTTGGACCATGGTCCAAAAAAAAAAAAACATGTTCTTGGACCAGTAATTAGTAAACAGCCTAACTAAATTTTGAAAAAAATAAAAAAAGTTGGACCTCGAATGCTTTTTAGAATCTAGAAAGACGTGACTAGGAACGCATTTCTCAAAGTTTTGATTTTTGACTTGCTTTGTGAAATATTTCCAAAAAGAGGTCCAAAATTGGCCCAAAATGATTTTTGTGTCATTTTTGGCCTTTTTTAGGCCTATTTTTGGCAATATTTCAAAAAGTAAGGTAATTACAGTAAGAGATTGGTAAAGTTGAAGGGAATAAAGAACTCTTCTCTTTTGATCATCCCCTTCCTCACCCCTGTCTTAATGTTGGATGTAAAGATGTTCCTTGCGTTCGAATCAACATTGATTGGGGGCGGGGAAAGCGTGCGAAATCAATGACATGCACAGATAATTGTGCCTAGACTTTCTTCCCTGATTGTAATATATGAAAAGTAAATTTTGTTGACGAGATGTTGTAGTCTAAAAAAACAAATACTGTATTTTTTATATCATCAATACGTTACTCTTTAGGCGTTTTGTCAAAACATCGTTTCAAATATACATAATTGTTGTTCCCCAAACTATATAATGATATTTAATTCATTAATATAATATTGTTTCATAGCCTAAGCTTGTTTCTCGTTTTCAGATAATTTGATTTAAATACGTATGTGGATTATAATGTGCTTGAGGAGATTATCGACTTGCAACACGTAATACCTTCTTAGGAAAACAAACTGATCAAATTTAGGCAACTATTGCGCTCCCTGTTAACTGCTGCCTATGAATTACACATTTACACATCTTTCACGAAATATATATTAAACGATATAGACCGAGAGATAGTGGCAATTTATTTGACATTTTTGACCAAGTGTCATATTGATTTTTTTGAGTTAGGCATGTCATGGGACATCTGGAAACATAAGTCTGGTGTTGCACCAGTGGTGGGTTATGACGTCAGAGGTCACATGACCTTTTTATCATGCCATATTTGGTCATGATTATGTAAAAATGGGTTTTCAGCCCTAATTTTCCACAGGATTAACCATTTTTTGTCATTTTGGTGTCAAATGAGAGCAATTGCCATAAGGAATCATGTTATGAATATTGCGGATCTAAATTTAGCATTTCGCTATGCATTATGGGTAACAATGTGTGATTTTTATCATTTTTTCACAATTTTTTAAGAATTTGATACAATTTGATCATGAATTAATATCCAGATCAAAACAAACTTTTTATATCATACTTTCCGAAAAACTACCCGAACGTATAAACTGCGATTTGTTGAAAAAAGTAGAAAGCTTGGTGATTTAGATTTTAAATAAGAGCATTTTTAGTAAAAAATTGTCAAAATTGACTTTTTTGCTCATTTTTGGTAAAAAATCCAATTTTGGCTCTAATTTTCTACAGGATTGATAATTTTTTGTCATTTTTGCGTCAAGTGAGAGCTATTGACCTAAGCAGTCAAGTTATAAATGTTGCAGATCTAAATTCAGCATTTCGCTATGCATTATGGGTAAAAATATGTGATTTTTATCATTTTTTCACATGTTTTGGAGTTTTTAATACATTTTCATAAGAATTACTATCCAAATCATAACAGAATTTGTATATCATACTTTCCTAAACACTACATAAACGTGTAA
>JXSR01S009657.1:102393-116524 GCA_000969725.1 Ophiothrix spiculata
TGGAACTCTCACATCCATCTCCTTTCTAACTTTTTTTTAAATATGCAGCTCAGTTATTTTATAATAATAAATAACTATAACGAGATTTATAGAGCTCCTTTTACTAAAGTAGGCAAGTCGCTAAAGAAACAGAAAAAGGGGAAAACTACAGTTTAGGATACAGATGAGACTTCAAATGACTTTTAAAAGTAGAAATGTGCTCAAGACCACAGATGTTGACAGGCAATTCATTCCATAGGTAAGGACCAGCAACTGACAGGGCACAATCACCATGTTGTTTATTGGAGCAAGGCACGTGAAATTTGGTGGTTGAGCTGGAGCGAAGAGCATAAGCGGTCTTGTATAACTGAAGATAAGAAGCGAGATACTGGGGGGAATTCAGATGAAAAGCTTTAAATCTGATGAGGAGAAGTTAGTATTCAATCCTCTGGGCAACAGGCAACCAATGAAGGTAATGGAGAGGCACAAGCGCGCATAGGTTGTCTCAAAATCAGGCTCTCTGTATTAAAAAGTAATCTTTTTTTTAAGTGTGGGTACCTTATCTTTGTTAAATTCATTTGGTGCAGCGCCAGAAAGAGAGGTTTTAATGTTAATGGGTGTCTGTTAACATTTGTTTCTTGAAATTCCAAGACAAAAAAATCAACTAAACTTTCAGATACCCACAACTGGCAAGTGGCAAGTTTCAAGTTTTTTGTAAAAATAAAAACCAAAGTAGATATTTACGTTGAACTTTTCATATATTCATCAATTGAGTTGAACTACATAACAAATCAATATGATTTCGGTATTCGGCATGATTTAACTTCATATACCTCAGAGCACAAACTTATTGAACACACCTTGTATTCTTTTGGATTTATTCTTTTTAATATACTTGTTACTTTCTCCTATTTTTCAAAATATAATTTTCAGATTCATATGTAAGATCACCACTAAAGAGGAATATCAGTATCAAATTTCAGATCGGACTTAAGATGTTCCTTTCGGTGTGTAAGATCACAGTTTGGTGATCTTTGGCAAAATGAAATTTTTGTATACAACTTACAAGATCAAGAATAAGATAGGTTCTTAAATGAGACATGCTTTTAATGTTTATGATAAAAAAGCGTGAAATGTCTTATGATTATTATTTAAAAGTTCAATTTGCTGGTATTTCAAAATTTGCTTTTCATTGTACCTACACAGTCGTCAATTAGTATTTCCGCACAAAACCTTTTATTCAGCCATACTGTGAAAGACGTTTATCCGACTTGCATCCTTTTTTGACAGATTCTATATCTTATATATATCTAAACCCTTTGAACCCAATATCCGGTATACCGGCTCACATGTACATATACCGTATACCCAATGAGCTGGTTAACCGGCTTATAGGTCACATGTTAGAAACTTTATGGCCCATATTCCAGAAAGCTGTTTAGCTAAACCAAGGTTTTAATTCTCCTCAACAGCACGGCTCATTGAACTGTTCCGCTTCAAAGTTGCAACAGTGCGTATAATTCCTGGACAGTTAAAAGTTCGCTTGAACCGTGGTTTTGTTAAACACCTTTCTGGAATATGGGTCTATGTGTCTGTCATGGATGGATGATCACAATTTTTAATGGTCTTAATTATATCGGAAGATATCAATGAAAATTGAAATTTCAAACCCATGGTTGATGGGTCATTGTGTTCTTATTTACTCTACAGTGGTGAAAAATTACTTATTTTTATAACTTTGATCACAATTTTCAACAAATGTAGCATCGTCCATAGACTACAATGTATGTCAAATATGTTGGTCTACATAAATAGTATTCTTTTGTGAATGCTGGTTGTTTGAACAATTCGGACTACTGTAAAATGAAAAAGCAATGCAAAGAAAATCAAAGTGGTTTTTTTTTTTTAACTTTTGGGTTGACCCGGATTAGCGGTACAGATACACATGGAATGACCAGGGTTCAAAGGGATAAGAAATAAACCAGAACGGCATTCAATGCATTTCACTTGCATATAAAAAATAGAGTTTATTTTATTTCTGCGCATTTGTCTAAAAAATTATCACCAGAAAATAATCTGTACGATTACACGGTAATGATGACCTAATGAATAATTGATACGGTACATTTTAATCAGATAAGTACTTGTGGTGTATTTACATGTGGTCCATGAAATCAACCACTTTTAGGGGTATTAGAAGATTAAACACTATAATAAACATGGATTTATTCATTGTTAGGTAAGGTACATATACAAGCATGACTTTTTGATGATTCCAGGTTGTTTGGTATAAATATAAAAAAATTGTGTTCTTGAACATTTGTTAGCTTGCAGAAATACTAAAAGTCGACAGTGTATCAAATGGGTTACATATGAGTACGCCAGTGTAAGAAAACCCAAACTCCAATAGCTCCCCTCTGTTAATCAAACTTATAAAATATAAATGCATACAAATCTCTGAAAATGCTTTCACATCACTAAAATAGCATTTTCATGTCAATTTCCTAATCATAGTGTCACATTTGACCTTGTAGTTGACTTTTTAAACATTGTTAGATAATTGTTATAGTACTTGGTTCCTATACTTAAACAGCCAGTACAAGAAAACCCCATCTCCATGAGCTCCCCGCTGCAACTATACACTAAAAAAATTATCTAACAATGTCTCAAAAAGTCAACTACAAGGTCAAATGTGACACTATGATTGGGATTTAGATGCTCTTTAGTGATTTGAAAGCAATTTCAGAGATTTGTATGCATTTATATTTTACGACAAGCTATTGGAGTTAGAGTTTTCTTGTACTGGCGTATTCATATAAACTTTGACTCCTCTGGGGTTACTTAGTACAAAAGGGGTCATGAGGGCGTGCCGCAAATTCAGGTAGCAAAATGATACTCTCTGGTATTTCAATCAGTCCCTTTTCTTCTCAAAATGTGATAATTTGATGGGTTTTCAAAATTTTCCAATATTTATTAGAGCATTTCTTCACTTCTTCTGGTATTTCAATCAGTCCCTTTTCTTCTCAAAATGTGATAATTTGATGGGTTTTCTTTTCAAAATTTTCCAGTATTTATTAGAGCATTTCTTCACAAAACTTTTGAAAATTTGTGCCAAAGTAGTGCAAGTTTGAGCAAAAACATGTGGTTTTTGAATAAACTTGACTCAAAATTTGAGAGTTTTTGTATATGGATGGGCGAGTCCCTTTTGAAAATTAGTATTTGTATGGATGGCTTTTTAAATTTCACAGAGGCACGTCCCTATCCAAAACAATTCTTAGTCAATGCAGTGAATTCACTTCCTTATAAGGAATAATTGACTATCCATTATGAGACAAGAGGTGACCGCGCGTTAGCGTACGCACAGTGGACCCGCGCATTGAAAATTGCGGCGCAGTGTAGATATACGCGCAATTCATTACTTTTAATTGGAATGTTTTATGTTTGAATAGGGGTGTATGTTTTTTCCAATAATGATGTGCTATTGCCTTTTGGCAAATAATTGTCTTCATTCTTGATCTTAATTCTCATATCTCGAATTTTTGACTATGAATGAGAATAAAAGATAATATTTATTATTTTGCCTGTCATCTATCGTCTCATATTAAATGGATAGGCAAACATTATTTTTTCGTAGTGGGCACCCCCTTCGGGAGCACCCATTACTTAAAATAATGTACGCCATTACGAAAATATAGTGTACACCCATCCATTATGAGACGATAGATGACAAGCAAAACAATAAATCATATATTTTATTCTCTAATTTGAGTACCCCTGGGCTTTGACTATTTCTAAATGATTTGTTCTTGTTTCTTGTTTTAAGTCTCCTTCCCCATCTTCATCATCAACCTCATCGTCTTCATCATCTGATAGTGAGTCGGATTCAGAGCAGGAGGTAAGTTGAAGGGTTTCATAGATACGAGGGGGTATCAAAAAGTTTTGAAGATCACCCAGAACAAATAGAGCCTGGAATGTTATTTTATCATTAAATCCCACTTTCCGCAGACCTTAATTCATTGCAGAGATCTTTTATAAACCACTACCCTCATGTCGCTCATGGTGTAAAATTACAGCGGAAATCAGCAATAATTTTTACCAAAATGAACTCGACACCACCACTCAATGCATGATGATCATGTAAATTCACATTAGCTGTTTTAGGCAATATGCTGCAGAAGTAATGACATCATATTTATGATAATTAGCCCAACATGTGCCATCTGGTTCCTAACAAACATGGTAGGCATTTTTACCACATGTTAAGTCTATGGGGAATAATTTCTATTTTAGGTTTATAACTCATGAATCCAAATGTAGCAAAAATAAGAATAGATTACAGTAATGTGTTATAGAAACAACTCATATGATAGACCAGAAGGTCATCCCTGTCATTATTTTTTTCAGTTTGTGTACAAAAAGCAAATAAAAATATGTTCTGATTTGTACGTACGCCTTTTGTTTTAATACGTGTGATCAGTAGAACCACTCTGGACATGATCATTTGTTTGGAACCAGATCGCACGTGTTGGGTGATTTGCAATATACAAGATGGGTTACCAGAATTATGTCACACGTCAATGAGGCCAAATGTAATTCAGGCTGACTAACGCAATAAAATGATAGGAAGTGAGGGTTGATAGGCTATATTGTTTGGACCATAACATTTTTCTAAATGATTTATTGATATAGGTTTTTTTTTATTTGTAGAATGTTAAGTATAAACTTTGTATTGATGCCAAACAAAAGCATTTTTTCAGCTATCCCTTTAAAATCAACATTTTCAGGTCGACCATGTTTTATTTCATCAATGAGACATCATTCATTAACCAATTTCCATCAATATGTGTGGTGCTCTGTCATAATGAGCGGAAAGTCGCGATTTTCAAAATTGAGTTTATGGCATATTATAATTCTCTATAATCTCAGCTTTCGAATGATATATAATATGTCATATTTTCTTTCTACAATTTTCATTTAGAGATAAAAATACAAGGCAGTCAACGCAAAATCTGGCAGTAAAAAACTGTTGCAAATCGATTTTAAAGTTTCTGTTTACTATACTGTATAATAGCAAAACGCGATCAATTACCCGTGAATAATTACACTTCCCGGTGTAATTGACCTTCAAAACGCGAAATGAAGGTTAACACTAATGCATTTATTTGTTTTATGTCAAAAAAAGAAATTTGATCTTTTCATTATATTTTAACTTCAGCAGCCATTTATTCAAAATCTTCAATCGCGACTTTCCGCTCATTATGCCAGAGCACCACACATATGGTATCAGTGAAAAGAGGAATTCTACAACTATTGTATAAACAATAAATTTGGGCGTGTCATTTTGGATATGTTTGTCATCGTAATCCCTTAATGCAGGGTCTTCATGCCGCGTGTTTCAATTCTGTTCATCAGGTTATGTAGTTAGCAGGGTAGGTTGCTGACATCTATGAAAAATACTTCGTACACCAAGTTTGCACCATAATAATGTACATAAGGACATGACTATTCTGAACAAATTTCATCAATATAGCTTTTTCCCTTCTGACTGATCTTTAAAACATTTTGAAACCCCTCATCAAAGTTTTGGTATTCAGATTTTGCCGCTAATTCATCACATCCAATGCGTGGATATTGAAAACACGCACTCATCTTCACGTTCTATTGTATTTGCATGTTGTTTTTCCTGTACCAAATTTCTGCACTTATCATACAAATTGTTATTTTCTGACTAATTTTGTTGCTACCACGCATGGACAAATAAGTCATAGACTGCAGTTAGCTATGACCATGAAATCGCTGCCATGGCAGCACCTGCTCAGTTGCTTGACATAGTGACTATTGGACCAAGGGTTGAACGAATCCGAGGGGATACCCATTTTTAACGTGTACATTTCCGAGGAGGTAGTTTTAAACGAAGATGTGGTCAAAAGTGTTAGGGTTAGACTTTAATTTATTTGAACATTCAGCAAGATGTATGATTCGAAAAATCGAATGTTTACTGTATATTTATAGATTAAGGTTTATAGAGTATTCATACACTCCGCTTGTCACCTAGCCAATCAGAATGCAAGAATACAAAGTACACGGAGTGCAGTGGAAATTCACAATGCACTGCCGCTTGTTGCGTTCCAGTTTGCATTGCGGGCGTTTAATGCATATGAATGTTTCATTGTTTTTGTCGGATGATGATTTATTTAGTTTAGAAAGGTTTTGGACTTTGATGATGGTCATATAAAGGCCTTATTTCTTTTAACAAAAGATACAAAATTATTTTTCTGTCGTGTATGAATAAGATCAATAAATTTGCATTCTATTTTGCTCGTAAAATGAAACAAAATTGATGCACTTGCCGTAAATTTTGATTGCTGTCTACTAGACCCCTGCGGGCCTCGTGAATTGGACGCATCAAAATTTACAGCGCGTGCATTTTCTCATTTCACTCGCGCATTTATTAATCTATATTAGTTCACTTGGAATTACAGCTTCAAATGTACTGTAACTTTACTGATTCTTGATACCTTTTTCTTTTCTTTTTACACCACAAACAAAATATACCTGGTATCTGTTGATTCCTGGATTTGCACTACAGCGAAGACGCAGGAAAAGAAAACACAAGAAGAGAAGAAGGCGACATCGGTCCAGCAGCTCCTCAGATTCTGAAGATGAAGATAGAAGATCGGTATGTTGGCCTAGCCAGGCCTACCCATATTAACACTTGTATAGTCCATATGGACCCAACATTTGTTTTTTGCGCGTCATAAACATATATTGCAAAAAAGGGTGGAATCCGGAATTTTCAGTATTAAGGGTGCCTTTATAAAAAGGGTGGGGGTCTAACCCCACTGCCAACTAAGTATCTTTAAAGTACCATCAGGTTTTCAAATCTTTTGTTCTTGGGATTGTTGGTATACAGCTTTGTGAAAAACTGGTTAATTGTCATTACTAAGGCGGCGAAAAAAACTCACCCTGTTTTACGGGCCTGACCGACTCTAAATTTGCGTTATTTGAGATTTTTTTTTGTTTTGCCAAAATCTTGTTTCTTTGTAAAAAAAATTTCATTTTTTTCTCCTATTTTTTTTTTGTGGGTGTGGGTGTGTTATTTTGGGCAAAAAATAAAATTAGCTCACCCTTAAAGCAGGGTGTGGTGGGTTTTTTCCGTCCCCTAATGGGTTAGGCTAAATATAAAAAATAGTGTGTCGCAAAGCCCATGAGTGGCTTGAAAATTAATGCAAGGTGATTGCTTATTTTGTTTTGTTTTTTAATTTTTAATTTTCATTTCCAACTTGTATTTTTTATGGTATATCAACTGTGAATTATTATAAGTTTTGAGTTCCATATGATGGCATTTCTCAAAGACCAAGCATACATTTATGTTTATGAATAAAGTAAAGGAACATTTTATTCCAATCATATTTATGAATTTGTTTTTGGTGAGGAAAATTATGATTTTCAAAAACAAAAGAAAATTCTAGAAAAAAATACAAAATTAAAAAGATCTTGGATTGTTCCCATCAATCGCCCACTGGCCAGCGACATTTAATGAAGGATGGGCGATAATTAGAGACTGATTTTCAACATCAAAATTTGCATAAAATTGCCATGTTAGCTTAACAGTTACAGCACTTTTTGTTATATGGCCGCCGATAACCTGGAAGTACTGAAAATTTTTACATCATTTCCGGGATTGCGACCTCATTAAGGTGCGATTAACTTGCGGTGCGGTCCGTTTCCTGTTACTCACGATTGTTGGTGTAAGCTTGATAATAATCGATATACGAAAATGCTTCAAAGTTGAATGTTTTTTAACACATTTTTTGGGTCGGGCGTTTGATAGAGCATGGGCGATTAATAGGAACAATACATTAACTTTTTTACAGATCACCTGAATTGGCAAACAATGCGTGGCAGGTTTGAGACAAACTGGTTTTTTTTTTTTTTGGCCTCATAAAGACTTGTTGCAAGATGTATTCAGTCTGCAGTTGCATCACTACTAACACTTCTCTATGGGCTCATTCCACGGAAAATGAAACTTTTTTTGACTTTTTTATTCGACCACTTAAAGACATGATATTGTACACTCTCATAGGCATTGATAAGCATAAGTTTATTTTGTGTAAATCCCATTGGAATGAGACGTACTTACAAAATTGGCAATAACTTACTTACTTATTTTTCATCCCATTTCTATCATTTTTGCTGCATTTGAAAGTATATTAAATTTGCATTACTACTACAACAAAAAAATTATGATTTGGTGCTTATATCAAGGTCAAGGTTAATCCGTGCACAATTTCTTTTTTATTCACGTGGTATTCGTAATGACCACACGTTTTAATTCACAAATGTTACAAAAAAGTTATACCAAAATGTCACAAATGTTACCAAACCAAACAATTCTGACCTGATGAAAGAATTTCCTAAAAGTATATGAAATATTTGTATGTTAATTGTTACCAATCATCTGTGTGAACACATCAGAGAAATTTTTTACTCTGAAGTTATTTGGACCAATAAAAAACCTTTCCGTGCGCTACGGAACGTTACATGAACTTTATTCAGGATTTCGGTGATTGATTTAATTTTTTAACACCTGCATGTTTTGACCCAATCAGTGAGCGCCATTATCAACAACAAACTTGTGGATATAATGTTTATGCTAGGTTATGTAGCTAAAATTAGCAAAAATTGTTCATTTGTTGGTCACAAACGCTACTTTGGAATCACTCTATTACAGGGTTAGTACCGGTCCTTAAAAGTCCTTAATTTGAATGTCCTTAAATTTTATTTAGCATTTTCCAGGCCTTGAAAGTCCTTGAAAAACTTACTTTATCAAAAAAAGTCCTTCCATTTATTAAATATCAGAAATATTAAAAATAAATATGTCAAAAGAATTTACCATGCAATTATTTTAATCCAAAAATGGGCGAAAACAAATGTGTTTTGTTGATACATTCTGTCGGCCACCGCCGATAAAAGTCCTTGAATTGTTCTTGGAAAAGTCCTTGAAAGTCCTTTAATTTTGTAAGTGAAAAAGTGCACTAACCCTGTAATTACACTTTAATTTTGTGGGTTACTGGATTTCATAAACTTTCACAGTGGTTGTATCAGCCACAAGTAACTTGTCATCATTAGTGACAGTCATTGCTAGCGGGTTATAAAGACCTGTTGCAAGACGTGAAATAAGCCTACCGGATGAACCACAGTACTGCTCCACCATTATACATTGGCCCATCTTTTCCGAACCTCCAGCAATGAGCAGCGTATTCGATTTGGGTACAAAGCATATTCCCATAGGCATCACCATGTCTATTGCCCACAATATTTGACCCGTTTTTAAATCAATAGCACACACTTTGTTTTCACTTTCAGTTGTATAAACAATCTGTGGCCCATCACTCACGATATTTGAGATAAAGTGATGACATATATTATGTGTTTTTACCACCTTATATTTTTCATCGTTATACTTCAATAAGGTAATATTTCGTTTGTAATGATTGCCAGTAATAATAGCGCCATCTGGGGATGCAGCTACAGGACCACTTGAGTAGGACTTCACCGATTGTAGATACTTCCCTGATGACGAATAAATCTTCAAATTTCAGTTTTTACAAGTAACGCAGAATTTGCCATCAGCGGCTACACATACTTTATATGGTTGGTCTGCAGTACTAGTAGCAGACTCATTTGAAATCAGACAGAACTTGGTTTCATATGCATCTCCATTCGATAGAAAAACTTCAGTTTTCTTTGCACCGGCATCAACAACCGCCACCAAACCATCTTTGTTTACTGCTATTCCTTGAGCCCGTTGAAATTGACCAAACTCGTGGACAAGTTTCAATCCGAGTATCTTGTTTCCACATACGGAACCGAGCCAATTGGAATCATTCGGTATCGGTGCTGCTTTGAAGCAAAGAGGTTCAAATTCTCTCGAGGGATCTCTTGCGTCATGCTTCACTGCACACAGTTTGTTCATTTTGTCCACTAGAGATGCATGCTGTGTCATGTACAGATGGTCTACTGCGGCATCAAGTGCTTTTATTGTCGCCGATTTTGCGTTTTTCAAAAGAGTTAAATGTTCTTTGGCTTTATGTTTTTTCTGCAGTAGTATGTCTTTTTGTGTCCGACAAGTAGTTTCTACATTCTGTACCATATCGTGTCCTATTGCATCAGCCTTAGCTTTCATATCCTGGACTTGGTTTTTGGTATCGGTTATTGCTTTCTCCGCAGTTGCTTGCAGTTTTTCTTCTGCCTCGTTAATTTTCATTTGCTGCATTTGAATCTTTGTTATTTGCTCTTGTATGTATTTCAGTTTGACTTTAATCGCATCCTTTTTTGATTTGACAATATCTGTCAGTTCTGCGATATCATGTAACGGTAACGGATGTTTTAATACCAGACAACTATGGCATACTGTTTTCCGGCAAGTCAAGCAGTAGAAATGTTGGCGTTCTCCTTCGTGCGTAGTACACATTAGCCCATCTCTCCCTATGTTATTGACATATTTTTCTGTCAATGACTTCAGTCGTAAATTGGTTTTCAATTTCTCCAGTCCACCTGGTGGAACAACAGTGATATGCCGGCATTCAGGGCATTTCACAGTACGTTGATTGCCGACCCAGTCTTGAAGACATGGTAAACAGTACACGTGCGGACACTCAAGATCTTTCGGCTCTTTTAATAAATCTGAGCATATGCTGCAGGATAAATCGTCCTCAAACTTTTGGGCAGAAATATTGGTATTATTTGATGCAGTTGCCATGTTAACCAATCTAATAGTACACTATGACTCTCTGGCTTTTTGTCATCCCACTTGGCCTTGGCACAAGCTCCATTACACTCCTATAGTCGCGTGAAGAAAACCTTTTCACTTTTACGCGTCTTGTGCGACGAGGTTAAAGTTCAAACGCAACTCACGCGATACTCGTGAGGTCGCGTGATTTGACAGTTCTGTTGCTGCGTGACTTGAAGATCGATTTGATTGGTTTGTTGTTCATGCACGATGTGATTTGATCCCGCCCAGAATGAAAAGGTTTGTTTCAGATGACTATAGCATCATTTCAGGTCATGTATCAACCTCTAATCCTTAATCAGCCCATATTTGAACCATATAACGCCCAGATCAGCTCCCTGAGCTTTTGCATGGGTTTCTGAAAGACAATTAGCAGTTAGTTCCTTGTCTATAGGAATTTCAAGCACATTCAACTTACGCACCATCAAACAAAATCACAGTGAGTTCTGTAGCTGTTGGTGTACTTATCTTGCATTGGTTAGGAGACAGACTGAACTTTGCAACTGAATACCAGAAGAGGACAACTACCTAAGTCTAAATCTACCTTGTGTGTGAAACTAAGTCCAGTCTATAACTCCCTATGTATATTGCATTTGTATTATTCTTTACACACATGGCGGTACACTACAAAATAGCTCCCCATTGACTTACTGTACAAAAAACACCCGAGAACTCATTAATAAAGCAACTGGTGTCTTCAACGCTGGCTTTTCTTAATTGATTATGATCTCTTTTAACAAAAAATTATGAAAAATATATACCATCAAGGCAAATTTTTTGAGATACTGTGCGTTGAAGGTAATGCCGCCCCATCACTGAGAGCCACGTTTCGTATTTCCCAAATCTCATGCATTTTTTGGGAATAGCCTTAAAAGTTTACCAAAGTACTCTGGATATCAAATATGGCATTACAACAACTTTAAATAAACCTAAATCCATGATTAGATCGGAATATACACCAAACAAATTGCCCTTCTACACTTATTGAGGTCCTCATTTTAGAAGGGCAGTAATGTACTATTAGTATTACAGTCATATAACCCAGGCATGAGAATCTTCCTGTTTTAACAGGAATTCCTGGGTTTTTTTGGCCAAATGTATGTGTTTTCCTGGTTTTTTAAGACTGTTTTCCTGTTTTTTCCAGAATTTTCCTGTTTTTTCATGGAATTTCATTCTCATGCCTTAACTTTAACCCAAGTCCGTGGATGTTCCATTCCTAAACCACTTCCACAGAAAATGACCCCAGTGTATAAAATGACCCCTAAGATAGTGGGAAGCAACTTGAAATCATATTTTGAATAAAAAACTTTTGTTTTTTTCATTCTCATTTGATTAATTAACTTTAAAAAAACTATATACAAGCGAACTGGATGTAAATCAAACATGGGGCATGATACGAAGATTGATTTTTTATAGTAATTTTTCAAAAAGTAATTCTGGTGGACTTTGGTCATTGTTACATTATAATATTTAATTTCTAAACCAGGAACAAAGTAGTCTGGTATTTCCTGAAACAAAACATATTTTACTTGTAACTGAATAAGCATGGGACTTTCTATTTTCTTTCATCCTAAACAATACTTTAGTTTTACATCTAATTCATATAATTATAGATATAAACTCCGCGTCATAAGTTATTACCCATGAATTCGACACGCCTGCAGATGAATTAAATGAACGTTTTTCCGGTAATTTTTGGCACATCAACAAAGTCTCATCAATTTGAAGTCAGGATGTATCAAGTTTTTTAACATACAATACCGATTTGCAAAGAACGGATGATTTTAAAAATTTACCTCTGAATTCAATTGTTGTAAGTTCCTGAACGACACACTGAGGGTAAAACCACAAACACCGTGACTGCCTACCGTGAATAGCCGGGATCAATAACACTAGGATTCGCTCTAGAGCGCGGGCTATTCAATTCATTGTGACGGGACAGGGTAGCATTACTGACACATTGGTTACCGTATTAACAGTTAACACTGGCCCTGTACTCATTTGTACTGGTGATGATTCTCTGCATGTAATTGATCAATTTACAACAATTGAATTTAAAGTTAAAATTTTAAAATCATTCGTTCTTTGCAAATCGGTATCACATGTTAAAGAACTTGATACATTCTGACTACAAATTGATGAAACTTGGTTGGTATGCCAAAAATTATCAGAAAAACGTTCATTAATTTCATCTGCAGGCGTGTCAAAATCATGGGTAAGAACTTATGACGCGGAGTTTATTCCAAATGATATCAAGATACAAGAATTCAAGCAATGTTTGTTTAAAGATGTTTCATAGCTATTATCTTGTTTTTCTTTTAGTTTCATATTTTTGCATTCATTTCAAATATAATTAAAAAGTGTATTGCAATATCAGTAACAGTTAAGGGATCAGATGGTTTCTGTAATTATATAAATAAAGTGTTCCGAAAAAGAAACGTGTACACTTTGTTTTGGTTATTTTCTACGAAATTTTATATTTATCAGACCAAAATGATTGTAGATAATGTTAATGGATATGTTTCCTGTGAAATGGGTAAAAAATTTCTTCCAAAATCCGAAACCATCCCGCTTATCGGGCAAAGTGAAAAATTTTGGTAAGGAAATAAATGTTACAAATTTTGAAGGCCACGGGAAAACATCCCAGCGGGAAGCGTAGCACACATACCCCGAGCTAACCGGTATCAATAACTGCTTAGCTAAGTTAGCTCCCTCTCAGTAACGTAGACGATCGGGCATTTCAAATTCACAATTATACGCATGGAAGAAGCAGTCAAGTTAGCTCAAATGGTAAGGCGCTCGTTTGCGGTGCGATAGGTCCCGAGTTCGAACCCCGCCGGGGCCAAAAGTTGAGTGTGCTTGAAATTCCCTTGGACAAGGAACTAACTGCTAATTGTCTCGTAGAAACCCGTACGAAACTCTGGGAGCTGATCCGGGCTGCGATGGTGTGTATGTGGGCTGATCAAGGTTCAGCGCCCCTAGAGGTTGCGGCAAAACCTGAAATGATGCTTGGTGTGGAATGGAGCTTACTTGGGCCACAGTGGTCAGCGAACACCTGTAAAGTGTGCAGAGGCCGAGCGGTATTACAAATCTGGGAGGCATAGCGCACTATAAATCCCCAGTATTCATTTTATTTATTTAATATGAATGGATGAGAGCCTAATTAGGATGTTTAAAAAAGGTGTTACAAGGCAAAAACAAAAAACAAGTTTGTTTCCCGTGCGCCGCGCGCATTTCGTTTTGGCGTCATTATTTGCGTATTTCATTTTTTTATTTGATATTTTAGAAAACGAAAATCAAAATAGCCAATTTTATAAAAAGAACGGGGAAAATTGCAAAATTTTTACTAAAGTAGTG
>JXSR01S009659.1:11265-42570 GCA_000969725.1 Ophiothrix spiculata
ATTGTTCGTCTTGGACCAGCGATCAAAAGTGCCAATGGTGACCCCGTTGTATGACCTTTCCCGTGGGATCCACCCCACAACTGAATGATTAAGTAGGCGGTCGATATGCAGGCAAGACTACTGGTTCACAAACCATCTTGTTTACCTAATTAAGGATTTAAAAGGAGCTTTTAGGGCCATGTTTAAAAAAAAAGTCAAAAACAAGTATTTCCCCTCCACAAGGTGTTTTGCCACCACAAGGCATTTTGCCACACCTTTAATTTAAATAGTTCGCAAACCAGTATTCAGGGAGGAGGAGGTTAGTGTCTTCTTACAGGACTGCCTCAGCAAGCTCATCTCTTTATAGTTCTGCTTTATAGCAAACAAAAACTGATCAAAAGGCACAATTTAGACTATTTTCTGAAATCATACAAGACTTAAATTTCCTGAGAAATAAACTGCTAAGTTTCATTGCTCAATTTCCTGATATCTCGGGTGTTTTGGGGAAGCAAGTTCATTAGTTGGAATCAGATGGAATAAAACTGTTTGCATTTTGTATCGCATGCACAAATTAGATTACACATAGTCTGAGGCTCCAGTGGGCTTAAATTTCCCCTGGACAAGGAAGTAATGGCTAGTTGTCTATCTGGAAATCTTAAATGTGGGCTGATTAAAGTTCACTACCCTGAGACTACAGGAGGGTACTCAAAAATATTTGGTAACTCCAACAAGTATGTGATATCCACTATATCCAACATAGGGTCTTGCGGAATTGATTTTTGGTCAAAAATAGGGTTTGTGGAACTGATTTTTTCCCGAATTGAGGTCTCAGGAAATACTTTTTCCCCATATAAGTATGACTATTTGAGCTGAAAATAGCTCAAAATTAGGTTGAAAAGTTAACTTTTGAGTAAGTTTCTTTGAAAATGGGGTCTTTGGAACTGAAGTAATCTTGAAATTAGTATTTTGGGGAGCGGAAGAGGAGACTTGAAAAGGGGCCTTGAGTGCAGTAACACACCCATGCCTTCTGTCAATGTAAGTGGCCACCCTAGAGTGATGCTTTGAGGGGAATAAAGCTTACTTGAGCCACGGTGGCAGCAACCACTTGTACCGTGTGCTGAGGCCACATGGAATTACAAACCAGTATGTAGTCCCCATTTAATTATTCTTTGTCTCCAACTTCGTTGCAGGATACAAATATGGGGATTCAATAAACTGGGCCCACACTGGGGTGCACATTACAGAATACCATAGAGACAAGCTTCTGGAGGTTAGCCGGTCATATCATGATGAGGTCATCTTGGGTCACGGCTTGATGAGCTCATTTGGTTGGTTGAGTGCCCTCAGCATGTATCATAGTAAGTATATACAGTGGAACCTCGTTAACACAAAATCACTGGAGCCAAAGAGTTTAGTTTGGGTTATCAGGATTTGTGCGGCCGGTCGCAACCTGGCCACATCCTTGATTTTCCTAGATGGCGACCGTAGGCTTGATTATGCACCTCTAAATAATTTCAAAACATGTAATGAATATTTTATAATAATATTGAGATGATCAATCAAGTTTTCAGTTGCCAATTTGGAAACATAAGGTTGAGGCCAGGTTGTGGCCGGCTGCACAAAGTTGTGGCCTTATTGTGCTCCAATGCTTTACTAGATCGTGCTTGACATCTTGGATGATGCTAACCCAAGGAGTTTGTATGGTGATCGTTTTGACCCTGTTTCAAAGCACAGCCTTGCATGAGCCAGTAACCTATATCAACTATTGATTCCGATTTCACACTACGACACCGAATATGTCAAGTGTCTCTGATGTCAATCGACGATGAAATAAGTTGGATGGGGTTTTGGGTTGGTTAGTACTGCTCCATGCATGTACATCATTTGTGGCTATGCAGTGAATGCTACTCAAATGTAAGAAGTACTCCAGTGAAATGAGCAGAAAGTCGCAAATGAGTAGTTTTGAGTAATGGCCTCGTAGAGTGAACACTTGGGGGTTAGGTCATTTTTTTAAAATTTAAAACGCAATTTTAGATGCATATTCTTTAAACTATACCTTGGTAAAAGTCAATTACTTGTATGTAGGATGTGTAATTATTTTAATTTATGCTTAATTGATCACATTTCAGTATTATACCGATGGGCTTACACAGAAGAAATTCAAGAATTGGACCTAAATAGAACCTACTTTACAAATACAAAATGAACTACAATATAATGCAGTGAAATAGCTTGATGCATCATTCAAAAGGGATATGTGTGAAAAGTCGCATTTAAAGAAAATAAAATTTGCAGAACATCAGGCCAATTATTGATACACTCTTTATCATAAGTCTTGTAATATATGGCTGGTTACCAAATTAACCCGGTCTCCACCACACCATTCCTTGGGTTTAGCATGCAGAAGCAGCAAGCATTTGAAATAAAATTCTCAGGGCTGACTCAATTCCATATGAAGATAGAACCTCTCTCATCTAGTACTATTTTATGGGTTTTTTTTTCAGAACACTACTGGGATGATGACCTGACTGCACCCATGACCTGCAACACAATCATCACAAATGGCAAGAACTTCTCCTTCTTCTGCTACCAACTGAACACTATCGCCTTACATGCCAGAGTCTCCAAAACCAACAAGCTACGCAACGTTTGTTGGCACACCAAAGATATGCAGCTGTATGAAGCGCTGACAGATGAGGGAGAAATCGTTAATTTTAATGTGGATGTGTTGAAGAAAATTATTGGAATGTTGATTATGCCACCTGGTGCAAATATGTTGGAAGTGTCGGAGTCATCAGAGCCAGCACAAATTGAGGAAAGCTAACAAATCTAGGAAACTATATTGGGAGGGAGTGAAAGTCAATATGTGCATAAATGAATTTATTGATTAGAACAGAATGAATCTTGGTACCCATGCCAGTATACAAAATTAAACCATTTTTTGGAAAAAATCCTATGTACAAGGTTTTTTTTTTCCTATGGATGTCGTTTGTAAATGAAACAGACTTTTCTTTCTTTGAGTTCCAAAATCAGAGATGAACATGAATTTTTGTTTGATGAAATTTCTTTAGTTATTACGTTGGATGAAAATTCCTTTTTCATTGTTACAAATGCAGAACTTGTAAAGACCATCCTCTCAAAATGTTTTTCAATGTTTGAGTGATCATCCTCTCAAAATATTTTTCTTTGTTATTTCTAGAAGCACTGAATGGCTAGATTGCTCAGAACTTTTTTTTGGTACTTCCCATACTTTAATTTTAAAAAACAAAATGTAAAATGAAAGCTTTTCAAATTTGCGATGATCTCATGTGGGGTTTAGAATTCAAAAACTAGTGTTTCTGAAAATGTTTAATAAAGAAATTAATATTCAACAAATTGTGCATAACCATCTACCACAAAACAGCAGGAAAATTGGCCCTGTGAAATAAGAATTTTGTATCTTATTGCCATTACCAAATATAAAATTTCTTTTATTTGGTGATGATAAGCACTTCCATTTTCCAATAAAAAGTATGATTTGATGGCTTTTGTGACAATACGTCTGTTCAAATGCTTTGTAAATTATCTCATTAAAAGGTTTTAATTTACAATAGTTGACAAAATTGTAATTGAAAAATGCATCGTATAAAGCATTTACAACACATTTGAACTAGGCTAATGTCTCCATTGTTAGAACTAACTTCCGTACTGTATTTTGGTGATAGGATAGTCTATAAGAATCGGGCAGAGTGATTTCATAACCTCAAAATAAATCAAGATCAAATAGTTCTGGGTGAAGAATGCTCTTCTTTTGTTCTGACTTGTTCATGCATGTGGGGTGCAAATGTAGATATCTACATACGTGATGACTCACCCCGAAAAGGGGGACTTTGCGACAGAACACTTTTCGAGAAACTGATTAAAATAGGCAGCAAAAAATAAAGAAAATAATAAGAATTTCCAGCAGATTTTCTTTTGTAAAATTGATCGCCTTGATCAATTTCAACAAGCAAGGTGTTATTTTAAAGCTTAGAAAATGCTGTAACAGATGAAATGATAAAATCAAAATTGTATCATCTTTAAAGTCCCCCCCTTTCGGGGTGAGCCATCACATATCATTTTTCTTATCCATTTCATGTGCCATTAATTTTGTACTGTGTACATATTGTATGGAATAAAGTGAGTCCTTACTGGCTCTCATTCTTTAATATCAACTTGCAATTATAGCCAGCCTACTTTATTCATGTACTATCTTGATCTGATCAGGAACATTAGGTAAAAGAACTGACGGGGTGTGTGTAGGACACAGTGTAGCATGAGGTTGAGGAGGTCATGTGTTTGTTCAACTCGAACGAGCCGTAAATGCAGGAAACTTGTATTACAACTTAAAGGTGCAATTCATGATTCTGGTGCGATGATAACCTCACCTCTTTTCTTGCTAAATGAAAAGGAAAATACAATATAAATGTAATCTGAAAATTTCACTTGATTCCGACTATTCGTTTTCAAGGTCACAAGCTTTTCGACTACTGTGTTGGCCCCGACAATAATTAGAAAATGACATTTTCTCACTTTTCTCAAAAATGGAAGAACATTTGAAAGAATGGTTTGGGGATTGTAACATACACCAGTCAAGGATTCTTCCAAGTAAAAAATCTCAATTTTGATAGAGGTGACCTTGAGGATGAAAAGTGGATCATGAATTGCCCCTTTAACTTAAAAGTGAAATAAATGCAAAGGTTGTACTTCTGCGAGTCATTTTGTGCAGATTCACAACCTCTGCTTGTTTCAGAACATTTGCAAAGTTTTATTTCAACTGAGAATATGATCTGGAGTTTAAAAATATATATTTAATCTTGAGCTGGACCATAAAGTATTTTTCATTATTTGCCCCGGTTCACTTGTATTCAAAGGTGATATTCATGCTTTAGTATGGCTTCTAAAAATCACTTACTAGGATATTTGGTCGACTCCAAAAGCTTATTAAATATAAGATTTCGACAAGTTTGCCATAAATGATAAACAAGAATATTCATATTCAAACCCAGTCAAGAATAGTAAACTTGAAAATCATGATAAATAAAAAACACACTTTTCACATTGTTTTTTTAGGGGGCATTGGTCAACATCATCAATTTTTATCAAAACATTTGAGATTTTTGCATTATTTAAAGTGTTAGTGGTTATATTTGAAGCATAAAAAGTTTCATTGTCAAATTAATTCCCTTTATTAATACGTCCCTCTAGAGTTGAAATCTTAAAATTGGCTGTATTAGCTGAGATCCAATGCAAAATTGCAATTTCTTTAGATTTATGTGCAGTCTTTGATGTAAAAGTAATGTTTTACACACAAAATAAAACCCCTTCTGACACATAGCATCAATACATTTACTTTTCTGAAGGTTATGATCAAAATTTTTACAATATTTGGTAGTTGACTGTTATTAAACTGTTTTAAGAGTGTCTGTCGTGGTGGTCGTACGACCAGTGTGACGTCAAAAGTGCCCAAACTCAACAGTGTTGCATCAGAAAAATTTTGCGGCAAGCATGACAAGCCGATACATTGATTACCTTGTCGTGATGGTCGCAACGAGACTTTTTTAAGTTGGAATAAATTTAAATTGTCTTGCTACAGACCATTGCAGCAAATACGCAAATGTGTCATGCTACATTACGACGACTCAAAATTGTAAATGCTTGGTCGTCTGCCGCAACTGGAGCTTGGTCATCTCCTGGGGGTCATCTGCCGCAACGACAGCTACTCTGAAACCACTGTTATGGAACATATCAAATGTTAATCATCTGCTGATAAAGTTTTGAAACTTTGTCAAATGCACAATTTAAATCAACCCAAACATATTTTTTCTTGATGTTGTTGACTTGTGACGCTTGAAACATACTAGTCTGCACTACTTACATCTCCATGAAAATGTTTGTACTCTATTCCCATGCTTTTGGAATATTTTTTTTTTCAAATTCATTTGCTCAATTCCATATGAAAGATTCATGTATTTATTTATTGTGCAATTTATACCTCGCCTTAAAATGCTTTTCACTTAAAGAATGTGTTTTAGCTGTAAATCTTATTACACGTTATGAAAAAATACATGTATGATCTAAACAGTTTGGCACCAAAAGTTAAAACAATAACCGGACTTCGCTCCTTAAAGGTAGGTATTCCAATCTAGTGACAAATTTAACATACACTTTTTCCACATTTGAATGAAGGGTCATCACCTAAATACAGCAATTGTAAAGTTTCATTTGCATACCTTGAGCCAAATCAATGCTACAAGCAAAAATGTGTCTGAAAGTGGCCTATAGAAACGTATATAGGCCATTTATTTTTGTTAACAAAATATTCCAGTAATTCGTCACTTTTTTAACCATATTTCTTAAATGAAACATAATATGGCCGTGAAAATTTACAGGGGTTATGAGAAAAATATGCGCTTCCATATGGTATCAAAATCTCCCAATTTGATTTTTTGAGTGAAAGTGATCGGAACACACCTTTAAAGCATGATACCCTCTTTAGAATACAAGTGCCCATGAGGCAAAATGCAGTGGCATCTCTTTGCTCGAGTCAACAGAGAAATAGGAAAATCCCTAAATGCCAATAAAGTAATTCTGGCCAATGAGATAATTGACAACAAATTTGTTTCACATATTAGCATGTCATTAAATTTATTCAATTTTATTCCAAAATTTTACAAACATTTAACAAAAATTGTACTTATACACTTGTCTTGTAATCATAAACACATGCATGCATCAGAATATACATGATGATAAATTGCATAGACAATGGCATTTTGTTATTAATTTTAATTAAAATTAAAAACATCATATACCGTTTTCATCTCAGTAAGCGCCTAGTCCATCTAGATGGATTTTGTAAGCGAACGCAAAGCGTGAGGACCTCAAGCGAAAGTGAAGCTCAAGGGAAGGCGCTTGCTTGAGAGGTCAATCTAGATGGACTATAAGCGCCCTGGGCCCTTCACATACAAAATGGTATTGAACATTTGTGTTATAAGGGTGTTAAGAAAAGGACAAATGGTCTACTGCCAAAAAGTAGAGTTGGGGTTTTATAGCAACCAAATCATTGAGAGTGATCAAATATATCTACACCACAAACTAGCCTTGTTACAGCTAAGTGTGTACTGATTTCCCAGGGTCGCATAACGTAATGAAAACGGAACATGCTACACCAAAACTTTCCACTTAAATATATTTTAAACCAAAGATATACATACATTCTTAATGAGTATAAAAAAGTTTAAGATACATTGATTAGGCAAAACATACATATTAGAAGCTGTCAAATTTTGGATTTCAAAATTACACTAAGAAAACATGACATGACATGACATGACATCAAAATGTATGAAAGACAACAAATAACACAGAAATGGCACCAATAAACATCGAGGGTTGAGAGCAACAAGACTATACTTGCAAGGCAAAAAACTTAGAACTGAAGGTTTCAAGACCTGCTGATGCTTTAAGGGCACAGTTAACCTCTCATTTTCTGAAGTATTTTACACTTTGTAACTCAGCAACTGATAAGTAAATCCATATAAACGTATACATTTTTAGATGTGGATTTTCATGTCGAAGATGAGGGACCAAAAATTTTTGGACCAAAATGTATGATTTTTTTGAAATATTGCTAAAAATAGGCCAAAAATGAGAAAATAAATCATTTTGGGCCAATTTTTGGCAATATTTCAAAAAGTAAATCAAAAATCCAAAATTTGATAAATGCGTTCCTAGACATGTGTTTCTAGATTCTAAAAAGCATAAGAGGTCCAACTTTTATTTTTTCAAAATTTAGTTAGGTTGCTTACAAAATAAGGGGCCAAGAACAAGGGTTTTTTTGACCTAACCATCATCTTCTACATGAAAATTCACTGTCGCTGAGTTACAAAGCATAAAACATTTTAGAAAATAAGGGGTTAAGTGTGCCCCTAAGATGAATGATCCTATTTCACACAAGATCATTCATCTGGAAAGACCCATTAGGTCTTAAAACCTTTTGTTCTCTGGATTGCTGAAATGTAGATACAACCTTGTTACTATTATTCTACATGTAATGTAATGTAATGTTTTCCAACTCAAAATAAAGTTTTACTTCTAATTCACTTATGTTACCAAATTGATAATAAAACACACATGTAATGTAATTTTAAAGCATCTTAAAAATGAAAATTACTCTACCAAATCAATACAACTAGTGCCCTAACTATATTACTTACTCAAAGGTTTTTTTGACAATGTGAGTGTTTTTGGTTTTTATTGGGCTTTATCTAAACATACTTACTCTATGTTTTTGACTATGAGGATTTTTTGGGTTTTGGTTTAGGCTTTCCCTAAAAGTACATATGTACCCTTAGGAATCTATTACAGGTATCTAAATTGAATTGATTAGTTTTGATTAACAATACAATCTAATATTGGTCTTAAAAAGAACATGACTGAATAGCTTTGAATTACGCTATAATCTATCTTACAAAACAAAGCTAAAAGAATCAACATCTAGCATCCCTGAGATTAATCATAATCCAAAATGAAAATCTCAATCTATAATACAATTGCCTCCCTGGCATCTTTACCGACAGGGTTGACACCATTGCCGTACAAAGCAGGGCACTTACCCCCTATGGCTCAAAAATCAGGACGCTAGCTGGACAAAAATCATTTTATCGGGATGATCATTTTACTATTTTTTTACTTATTTGAATAAATTACTGTCCAGGGGTTACTGTCCTGTTGTTAGTTTGAGTAAATCTATTGTCCCGCTATAGAATATTTATTGGGACGAAATATGAATTTGCTCCAATACCTTGCCCCTCATGCCTTTGTACAGCCCTGGTTAACACTACAAACTATGCAAAGGAATAAGTCAACCAAGGAGATTGTGCAATGCCTGTGATGACCCTTTGCTTTATGCCAAGTAGTATTCACACATTAATCATGCATCACTTTTATAGTACACATGTAAATATTGCATACTGTCCAACGTCAAGTGATGATAACAATGGATTGCTTAGTCATAAATATGCTGCTTTCATACTTATGTAGCTTTAACACTTTACTACCTCACTTTTTGGTAAAATTGTCGTGTCTGGTTGTCGTAGCAGCAAGCTATATGTTTTTGATATAATCGATAGTTTTTTTTATTGATCATGAATTTTCAACTTATAATGAATTCAACTTATAAAGCGTCAAAACCGCAGGCTACAAAATTCATGACAGAAAACTGTAATACCGAAGAGATGACAAAGCTACAAAACAGCAACTTGTAAATAAATAGAATAATTTCCAAGGAATTTAAAAAGGGGAATCGGTACTCTCCACCATTTTGATTTCACCACCGTGTAAATCCTATGGGACGGCGGCCATCTTAGATTGTCGCTCATGGAGGGTGAGTTATTGTACCTCCCGCATTTTCCGCTTCTGTGTGCCACACTTCGAGAGTCTTTGCAACTGATTAGCGGGAAAATTGGCGTACTTTGATCAGAGTAAGTCGCAATACCGCCTTGAAACGCAGACATGGTTTGCGCGTGAAACAAAATGCACTCGCTGTACATGCGTCAAGTGAAGATTTACACAATCTGCCTGAATATCGGGTCAAACTCCGAATATATCTGAATGTACAGTAACTCTGCTCCATGAGCGACACAAGATGGCGGTGTATCCCAATTCCCCTATAAAAATTCCTTGAGCTTCCTTTTGGAATGTTGCTTCAAAATGTTAATTGTTGGGGATCTGTGGCTTTAACCAGAACAATCATTCATTTTTATCACTTGTATCACTGTAAGTGATATGAAGTTGAACGTCCAGTACATAATACAGCAACCCAACAGAGATTCCAAAACCAGTATACAGGAGCATGAAAAGTGTCCTTAATGATCACATTCTCAGATTCCGTAGAACATTTACACTTGGTTTCTTTAATTCATCTGTACAAATATAGCATGCAGCCTCTGTATATTTCATATTCAGACCTCAAATTTAGAGAATAAAAGATATAATTTATATGAAAAGCAAACCAATAAATCATGTCTTTTATTCTCATTTTAGTCACAAATTAAGATGATTTTCAAACCAAGAAAGATATTAATTATTTGCAAAAAGAAGAAAAAATCATTTAAACAAATTACACCTGGCAGCTATTCAAACATACATGTATAATATTCCAAAGCAAGGGGATTAGTTTGTATCGAAAGTGTGCTTATTATCTACATTGTGCCATAATTTTAAACATACAGCTCCTCTGCATGTAACTCTATATGCACTGTCATAAATTGTATTATACCGTAATGGTAACTAATTAAATTTCTTGTAAAAAAAAGTAAAAATTGCTATATGACTAAGAATTATATCAGTTACCCGATCTTATGTGTCATAATCTCCAAGGTAGACAAGGTTAAAAGAGAGGCCCTGCATGTGATATATCATCTTAATCTGAAGAATCGTATTCAACGAAAGTGTTCAACCCCCCTAAAGTCTCTGCCAAAATTCCTCAAACAAAATCAGTCACATGACCACCTATTGTAGGGTACCAATTGCATTTGTAAACAATTGACCCTGTACTCTTGATATTTATTTATATCATTTGAAGAATTGTGACACCGATTTTACCCCTCGCATTGTCATATTCATAACAAATTTATTGCAGAATCAGTAGTTTGATTACTATATTAGGGGTCTACATGGGTGCTTGAAATGGACACGGGTGTCGCGTGTCGAGATTTAAGCCTGTCAATCCCATGTCGCATGTCGACTTTTCTAACTACATGTGTCGCGTGTCTACCCTTTCTAACACCAAATGTCGCGTGTCCATTTCTGATACTTCAAAAGGTCGCGTGTCGAACGATAACACAGCATTTTACAAAAAAATCTGTCGCTCGATAAGACACCGCGTGTCACAAGGTCGCAGGATAAGGGGGGCCGTGTCGCGAGGTCGCACGTGTCGAATTTTACCCATGTAGACCCCTTATATTTGTTGAAAAGACTACCCCAGCCCCTGCGCCATGATTAAAGGGAAAGTCTTCAGCCCAAACCATTATTTGGTACCTATAAATATAAGCATGCAGGGCCTCTATAATTATAGAAACACATTGGAAATACAGAAATATTTAGCAAACTTATTCAATCCATATTTAAATTGACAAAAATGATGCCATGTTTATTTCTTTTGCAGATCATGTCTTCATAAACTTCCTGTATGCTTTTAGTACAGTGAAGAGATGATGATTAAATGGGTTGGGGTGAAGAGACACCAGGTTTAAATTGGTCCATTACCAATCAGTACTACAGTGCCTATAGTTGTTGGATTTGATTCACGAATGCATTCTGCGAGTTTTGAGCATAGAAATGCACAAAACAAGCTTGAAAATGTATGCTCTCATCAGAGACCTCTGCGTATTTGCTACAGACATGCGTTCACAAATTAAATCCAACAACAATAATACATGTTTTAGCACATCATTCAGTTAATGACCTCAATCTAGTAACATTGCTTACATATTGTTGAAAGGACTCAAAAGAACTTTCAACAATAAATGCACCAAGTCCCAAATGTCATATAGGAAGGGTTTGTGGGTTTAAGTAAGTAGTTTTCCCGGGGGGGGGGGGGGGGGTACTCATATAGGGTCAAAATTGCTGCATGGGCATTCTTTGGAAAACTTGACAAAATCCTTCTCCAAGGTGGCATTTTGGGTCAACTTAAAGGCCATACTGGAGCATGATATCCACCTTGAATACAAATGCCTCTTATCCAGAAGTGGCATTCAATCGATGTATTGGTATATAGATGAGGTGAAACAATAGATTTACAGGGGAACTACAAGGCACGCCGCCATTTTTATCATCACACCTTGTCATAACACGCGTATATTGAAACACACACACATGCTTTGGGTGCAGGTTGACGTATTATTCGCGTAAAGTATTATTTGCGCAGGTTGTCTTTACGCGTAACCAAGTCTCGGCACGCCGAGTTGATTTTTGCGGGAACTGATTGGCCCCGAATACCCCAATTTGAGTTCCATTGCTGACAACGTCATTATACTGTGGCTGGTATACAAAGCCTGGTATCTCCCCTGTAAATATATTGGTGAAACTATGTTTGTAAGCAACATTTTAAGATTTTGTCTTTTTAATATTTTGAAAATGTGCAAAAATTAAAAATCTAAATTACCAGAACATGTATTTTCTCCAAAGAGTTGAATTTGTATAGTTTATCTCAGAGTTGTTTTTAACTTGTTTGCGGGGTTTTTCTTTCTGTTGCTTGTTGTTAAGGCCTTCTGCGTACTGATGCACTTGTTTACTCATGTATTTACAGAGCGTGATTTGTTGATTTCGATTATTTATGCTCATGTTGTTGACGTGTGCGTTAAGAGAGGCGTACACGACCCAATTTGAAATAAAAAACAACTTTGAGATATAGCATAGTCAGCTTTGTTTTCACTGCAATAGATTAAACAAACTTCCTGGATGCAATAAATACCTGGATGTCCACTCTCGGCTATAAGATTCAAAAACTTGGGGGCACAGCCTCTTTCTTGACCTAATCTCTCTCTTTGCGAGGGGTTAGATTAGATGTACAGTGGAAAAGTAAAAGTGGATTAGGATAATTAAACAATATCGTAACCCTCCAATATTGCATCTCTCTTATCATTTGGTAACCTTGTCTTCGATGTTTTCCATGTCATGGTGTTGATTATGCCCTTTCTAATTTTATTACCGAGTACTGGTTGATTGAAATACAAAATCCATATCCACTAATCACAGCAAATTTCATTCAGGTGTCTTTGATGATGTCTGAAACAAAATGAGAATTTCACAAAATGTTAAGTTAATATGCAAGAATACCTGCCAGGAATATCATGTCCAATTCATACACTCTGCACTAAGTATGCATTGAAATGGCAAATTCAATTGGTCATTTCCCAACTTTAATCCATTCATCAATTGTAAGTTAATTAATGCGCATTTTATGAGGCAAGTCAAATAAGAAAAAATCAATGCACGCGTTGTCAATTTTGATGCGTCCAATACACATGAAACCCGTAGGGTGAGTAAATTGGACATCACTATCAAAATTGACCCCAAGTGTATTGATTTTGTCTAATTTAACGAGCATAATAGAAAGCAAATTTTTCAACCAAATTCATACATGACAGAAATATAATATTGCATCCTATGAAAAAAATTAGGCTTTTATATGTCCATAAAATTGAAAACATGGCTAAACTATATAAATCATCACCCGACAAAAGAAATATAACATTCACACGCAATAAACGCCCGTCATGTTCTGGCTCCCGCATAATGTTAGGATGTGGCATTGAATGAAGACCTTGAAGCTGGATTACTTCGTATGTACCAAGCTGTAATTACCACCTGTAAAATTCTTATGACCCACCCGGTGGATTTGTAATTACTTCCATTTTCTTTTTTATATAATTTATTGTCAACTCCAGGTTAAAATAATGTCTGCTATTTGATCAAATATATTGAAGAAGCATAAATCTATTTTTTTCAACAATCAGTCATTGTGTCAGTTTTCAGTTTTATATTTCACATACATCTGCACTTTTTTCAGTACAACTCTAATTATGGTTACCATATTTAAGACTTTTTCGTCTCCAAAATAAAACATGTGACCAATTTAATTTCCCATAGCAATATTGCACAACTAAAATCATGATAAGTTTGTAAAAAAAATCAGCAATTGACTTCTATTAAAGTATATAATTCAACTGATGAAGGAATATGTGGTATTGGTAGATTGTGTCCCCTAAGAAGTAAATATTCAATAAAATAAAAGAACTAGTGATCACTAGGTAATGAAAAGAATTTTTGGCAATGAAGGTCCCTCAATATTTTTCATAATTTGATATGGTTTTATTCTAGTTACATCAATCCAAACCCTTATCCTTATCCTTATTGTGCTATAAGTAAAATCTTGTATTGAAATTCACCGCAAACATTTCAAGTCATTTGAGTTTTTTTAATTCATTAGATTATGATCTTAAGTTGCACTACATTGACGGTGCAATTCATAATTCTGATGTGAAGGCAATTTAAATTACCAGACGAGTACAAAATAAATGCATACTGAAAATTTCACTTGATATTCTGACCATTCGTTTTCAAATTACAAGCTTTCCAACATTTTAAAAATCCCCATAGCCTACTGTAATGTAATTACAGTAATTAGAAAATGACACATTTTCTAATTTTTCAAAAGTGCAAGCACATTTGAATGAATATTGGTTTAAGGTTTCTAAAATACACACGTCATGATCAAGGATTCTTTTTAACTAAAAAATCAATTTCGATAGAGGTGACCTTAAGGATAAAAAGTGGATCATGAATGGCACCCATTAAACTGAATTTCCACTCAATACAAACACAATTCCGATATTTTTCTCTGCAAATGACACCGCAATTGAAATCATGCTCAAGATGCAAATGGATTGTGGAAGCAGTCAACAGTCGATATGAAACTTTATCTTTAAACTTTAGCGTTTTGGTATCAATCTACATTGGCATTGCACAAAACTTCCATCTACACATGCTCTGTGTGTTTGTGTTTGCCTCCAGTGTTAATTCAGTTTTAAGTGTTCCACACTCAATTGGGGAAAAATTCCTGATCTTTCTTCTGAATCATGCTTTATACAAAACTCAGTCCAAAACACTTACCTTTTTATTTTTTGCTACTGATGGTGCATTGAGTGAACTATCTAAAAACATATTGGGAATATCGCTGCCAAAATAAATCTTGTTATTCATTGCTATAGCTTCTAGTCTCTTCAATTCAAGGTATTCTGGTGTTAATTGTACCTGAAATTTTAATATAAAGAGATTAAACACAATGTTAGTGTGAAGACCATAAATTTACAGGGGAGATACCAGAATTTGTATACTGGTTCAATTAATAGCGTCGTCAGCCATGGAGCTCAAATTGGGGGTATTCAGGTCCACTCGGTTCCAAACAAAGAATAGTGCCCAAGTGCCGAGATTTGGTTGCGTGTAAAAACATATAGTGCAAATAATACTTTATGCGAATGATATGTAAACCTGCCTGCAAAGCGTGTGTGCATATTTTAAATATTCGATGAAATGGATTGCTGACCAATCTTATACGACTCTTTAAGAACCCTACATGACCTTTGACCACACTCATATAGGGTCAAATGTTTGCTCTTATCCAAGGAGTGTGTTCAAGTTCCATGATAAAGTATCTGGAACCTGATCAATTCTGTTTACGGTTAGAATGATAACAATTAGGCTTGGGACTTTTCAGGGAATTTGCCAGGTACCCGACTTATTTTTCGGTGGAGTACCTGGGTACCGGACCGTATTGATAATTGAGCATTTACAATGTTGGAACGGGAAGTTTGACGGGTTTACTACGACCATACGATGTCTCAATTACACCAATTTTTTTTTGCCGATTGTGGTTATGATTTATCATGCTTACTTTGATCAGATGATGATTTTATCATAAATTGTTAGACACATTTTTGTTTGGTTCAAATTTCTATGATTTTATTGTCCAGTTTGGGTAATCAGTCAGAAGATTTTGTACCTGGGTAAGCTCATGACGGGCGGATACCCGGGTTTTAGTCCCAGGCCTAATAACCACAGGTAGACAGACACAACCATGAACACACCAAACCAAAGTGATTCCTAGGTGTCATTCAATAATAGTTATTAAAGATAAAAGTATCATGCTCAAACATGTATGAGCCTTTACTTTATGAATGTATTGGGACTTTACTTTCTCCATTATTCAAAGTAATCTGCTGATATTAGTTTTTTTATATAAATTAGGCACTAGGACTTGCAAAAAATGCCATGCAGGCTTAACATAAAATATGAGTTGCCACTTGGACTTCCTGACACTTGCCAAGGAAACTTATCCAAACTCCACGGGGAACTTGCTCTTGTACTTTTTTCCAAAAATCCTCTTCCACAATACTTACTTTATTTGCCTCTGATTCTTTCTGTGCTCTGTAGAATTCTGCATCAGCCTGAGATTTGACTTTCACAAAATTTGTTTGATCTAAAAAAATTAAAAAGAAATATAACAGAAACACATTAAAAAAGAAAGCTTTAAGTTCATTCATTTTTGAACTGATACATACATATGAGTGATGGAAATTTACAGATTCGCCCTCAATGTACAAGTAGAGTCTCTTGAGACGTGACCAGTTTTGACAGAATTTTTTTATTCCATTTTGATTTGCACATATTTTCTAATTTCAAAACATGAAGTTGTTTTCATCAACTAATGGGAAAAATACATAGTGGGGGTTAATAGAAGCACTACTAATTACTTTGGATAAACAATATGGTTTCATTTTAATTAGAATGTGTAAGGCTTCATTTAAAAAACAATTCTTACATTTTCTTCCTTTCAAATCTGTCGATTAACTTTTGCTAATTAAAATATATCAGAGTTGCTTTTGGTATCACTCCATACTGCATGTAAACACCTCACAAAAGACCTCCATAAATCCAAGAATGAGCCCTCAAATTCCATCAATATTGACATATATGACAAATATGCAATCTCAGCTAAACTTTGACCCCAAAATTTGACATAAAAATCATTACCATCATTCTACACCAGCCGTTTGAAAAATCCAGCTCGGTTTTCATTTCTCACATTTTGAGTATAGTGCATGACTACAATGCTTCTATAGTGGAATCGATAGATGATCGATGTGTTTCACATTGATTTTCTGAAATTATACACATAAGTTAAAGCGGAGACAATTAAACCTTTTTTCAGGTTTAATTGTCTCATGTTAAAGTGACTTTTAAAAATAAATCATTTTTCCTTTAGCATTCATGGAGCAAACACATAAGTTCATGTAAGATGTACGACATCCATTTAGAACTTGAATTTTGATATTGCCAATGTTCGATATATACAAGCCCCGTTATTTTTCCCTCTTGTAGCAATTGAGAGAACCATAACAATGTGTATTCTGCTGTGTCTTTTCTACTGATCATCTCAACAAATCAACAAGAAGAAAAGTTTACACTTCGCAGGTTATTGATTTTCCTCACATTTCAACTTGACATTTCTTAGTCATGCAGAACGAATAGAAATTGAAATCCTCGGGCATTTTATTATGCTGTAAACAACTCTTTCTGAGCGGTTCATTAAGTATGAGTAGAGCTGAACCATTAATTGTGTCTTGTGTGTAATACCCTATGTGAGAATTGAAAACCGAGATCAAAATTTCAAACGGTTGGTGTAAAAGAATGGTAACGGGTTTGATGTCAAATTTGGAGTCAATATTTACCTGAGATTTCAATTATTTTTATATATGTCAATATTGATGGAATTTGAGGGCTCATTCTTAGATTTATAGGGATCAGACTGACTGTTCACTTATCTTTTGTGAGGTGTTTATGTAGAAGATGGCATGGCTTATTTGAGACAGTGGGAAACTTGATTTGTCACAGAGACTGGTTAAGATTTTAAATTTTACACATGGTCACAAATGGTACCACTCATTCAAAGCATTCACTGCAAGTACATAGCAACAAAATACACAAGTAAAGCATTCCAATAGTATTGAAAAACTTTATATAGCAATTTCTTACAATCAATGAAAGAGATTATTATATTTTGATAGCTTCATATTTTTGCCAATACAACAGCATCATTACAACTACCATTTAACATTGATGATTAGTATGCTCTTGATTTAGACAGACTATTTGAATCTGAACAGATTTGCCAATTTTCAGAGTGGGTGTGAAAAAAATCCCAATAAAGAGCGGAAAAGGAGAAAAGACAGATGCCTCATGACTCAAGCCTTTAACCATATTTTGCTTGCCGGCAGGTACAATGGCAGGGTCATTGTAAGGTGCCAACATCTCCCCGAAAGTTTTACAGCGCAAGTTTAAAGGCCTATGTAAAATTTTTGAAGATATCAATGTTGTAGATATCAATGAGTTGTTTGATTTGAGTTGGGATTTAAGTCGTGTAATTCTCAGAATGATGACACATTTTGTAAAACATAGTTCACATTATGTAACCAGGGGCACAATATCTCCTGGGATGTGGATACCTGTTTTAATGCTTGCCAACACTAATTAACCCACAGTATATTCTTCTGTAACCAGTTTGGTTTAACTGGGCAGCTACCTTCCCCTTTAACCCGAGACTCTTCCTGTCATGTCACCAAGCTTCATTGCCGTAGCCCTGACAGTTCACGAGATATGCTGCCGACAGAATTATGCAAATGAGATTACCATTTTTACGCTCAAGTCGCACATGGCACCAGCTCAGCTCTAGCCTCAACCCAAATTAACACCCTGCAGGGCAAGATTTTTTTTCACCCCGACACCATTGTTCCCCAAAAATTTTTTACCTGACCAGCCAAACCCATTAAAAGTTAACTTGCCCATACTGACCCCGACCCAAAAGGATTTTTATCTAGATCTGACTCACCCGGACTGGCAGTTCATGATTTCCCGGTCAATATAGACATCTTGCTCCGAGATCTCAAGCCATTATATTGTTGTTTAACCATAACCTTACAATTTAAGCTAAAACAATAACAAGCTTCATTTATAAGGAATAACTTTAATTAGGCCTGTTTGAACTTAAATCTATTTATGAACCAAATCTTACAATATTGCTCTAAGGCACGATATTGCCCCTATATAACTCCATTTGTTCTTCCTTTTTCTTCTCTAAACAACCTTTTCCCTCTCTTTCCTCTCCCTTTCCTGTTATTTTTCCTCCTCTTTGTGGGGGAGGCAATGATTACTCCCTGTGGTACCACCACTGCTAGTGAAATCCTAAGGCTTCAAGCTGCAGGGGAACTCCCTCAAGGGCTTCATTATAAGGTTAGGTACAAATGTGGCCTAACAAATGCACAAGCCAAATTAATTTTACTTGGGTTTCGTATAATTTACAGAGTGAGATCTGAAATTAGTATATCTAGGATACGACCCTAATACTGAAATTCTGGACGTGTTTCTTTTTCTTTTCCAATTTTTTTCATCTTAGAATGTAAAAAAAAAATGGTTGTTTTGGCAACTTGTGTTAAATTGCTTGTTTGTACATATGTGACCTTCCAGCCCGAGTGAGCAGTAAATGCCAGAAACTTCATTTTGAGCTACAGGTGAAAATACATGTCAAGGTCGTAATTTGCCGAAATTGATTTTTTGACAGATTTACAATCTTAGTGCTTACTACAAAATACCAGCAAAGTTTCGATTCCAAAAAAATGATAGGAAATGTGAAATAAATCTGCATATTCTTAAGACGATCAACAGAAAATATAGGGCTTACTGATCTTTGAATGCGTTTATCTCAGTTATACGTTTTATTCCCCGACAACCTTTGACGGACCATTACTTGACTTCTGGAAATCGTACGAAGTTCATTAAGGTGTCATTTTAATCCTTAAAGCATGGTCTTTGCAAATATTTAAAAAAGTGAAACTGACAAGAGCTGGCATTTACTGCTGTTTTGAGCTGGAAGGTCACATATAATAAATGTAGATTCATAATTAAAGTTTGGAAAAAGTATACTTTGGGTCCCATCAACAAATTGACCTTAAACCATGACCTGACCCTTACTCACTAACCATGACCCAACCATAACCCTAAACATACCCTCACCCTAACCCGAAAATTTTGGATGGGACCTAAAGTATACTTGGTTCTAAATTTTATACAAGTTAATTATACATCTAGAATGGCAAAACATATGGTTGTACAGTGTTCATCAAATAGAATTCTAATCTATTCTACATGTATGACTTTTTTTTTTCAAATTAAGGTCAAGTCAGTGGATGACAACCAAACAATTGAAGACCATTTTCCAAAACTCAATTAGTTCAATAACAGCCAGCATGATAGATTTTAAAACCAAAATTCACCATTTAGATTATTAAAACACTTCTGCTGCATTTTTCTTTACCTTTTATTGCAGAGGCTGGGCAATTCTTGTCCTAAATACAATTAAGTGATTGTGGTTTGCTGCTCTGCATGGACTTATAAAATAATAATTTTCAAAAACTTACAAAGTCCAAGGAATATGCACGCTTGAAATAATTTGTTTGTGTGCATTAAAGTGCTTTCCTAAAATTTAGATCAAGGATGATCTAAATATTGGTTATTTCTACAGCCGATTCAACACACTAAAACAGTATATACAACAGATAATAATCTATGCATATTTTGCATGTGGCAGCTATTGGACCAAGTGAATTTTAGAGAAAAAAAACACTCTTTTCAAATTTTCTTTCCCCAAAAGCAGGACAGATCTATTATTAAATAATGATGAAGATTGTTCATACCTTCTATTTCTGATATTTTCTTCATACTTTCTTTTTCCATGATTTTCTGGTCGAACGTGATCCGTGCCACCTGTGCGATTTTCTCGGCTTCGATGACCGCTTTCCTTCTGTCGGTTTCAGCTTCTTTTTCCACCACATGCTGATGCTGCTGTGCAATAAGTAGCTTAGTTTTCTCATTCTCCCTGTATGTATAGAAATATATACTAATTCCTTCATTTTATCAAAATTATGCAGTGTTTCATTAAGGCCTAAAAAAAAATGTTTGTTTGCCCTCCGCGACCGACCCTAAAATGCCAAAAATTTGGGTCGGGTATTTTAGTTTAGTTTTGTTTTTCTTCAAACTCAATATTTTTGATGGAAAACGTAAAATTTAGCAGTATAAAGCACATTCAGTAGTAAAAAATGCAGATTTCCTCTAAATAATGACCCACAATCTTTGATTAAGCCCTAGTATTCAAGATAAAATCCATGGAATGACATCATTTTTTAAAATATATGTGAAGAGTAAAAATTAAAAAAAAATCAACCCAAAATTTAAATTTTTCAACAATTTTTTTTTTTTGGCCTAATGGTATGCGCTTCTTAGTTAAAGGGGCAATACCTGATCCACAGACCCATTCCCAAGTCATCTCTTTCAAAATTTAGTTGTTTTTTTCTAAATATGAGTCCTTGGCTGATATCTGTAACAAATCTGACAACTTTCTGCCTTCCTTACTGCTGACATGTTTGATTCTGTGACCCTTCGCTGCTTGTATCAATACTTAGGGATGCAAGTTAATGAAGCCAAAATTTCCTAAAATGTCTCAAAATGTCATAAGCATTTTCCTATTCTTTCATACAGGGCAAAATTTCCAGAAAACATTATATTACAGTAAAATTTCCTGAATTCAGGAAATTTCCTGAAAAGTTGCACCCCTGATTACTATGGGAAGCTCTGCATGACCACTGTGGTACATGACTTATGATAAGTCTTAGGCTGCGATCACAAAGAAGTATACGATATTCGCTATACGCTCACTGGTCCCCAGTCTTACATGTACTTTCGGGTATCTTTGGTTTAGTGAACCAAGGGAGAGAGAGAATGGGAAGTGAAACTGATGGGCTAAAAAGTGGGCCTACCCTGAAGGGGTGACTTGCTGCAATAATCAGCTGATTATTACAGCAAATCACCCTGTTATTGTAGCAAATCTGCTCTGAATGTAAATGATGTACCATGCTACGTCACAAAATAACCTTCATTATGCACATACTAGGGTTATCCCTATTGTTTTCCATTAGTTAATCCAATGTTGTTTATTAGATTCTGTGAGGTGATGTTTATCTCTTTAACAGTTGTTGCATTGTCAGTAATACTGAAGTGTTTGATTTGCACGGGTTGAATGGCGAGTATACTAATTCAAGTAATATTTTAATTCTTCCTGTACATTCTTCCTTATTTGTAGTGGATACCAATTATATGTTCAATGGATGAGAATAGTAGTTTCATTGCCCTGTTGAACTTCACTGCACGGTCCCTTTAAATGCCTATTGTGGTACAATAACTTACATAAGTTCATAATTCTTGCGTATACTCTCTGGTATTTTCGGTTTGGTGACTCTCACTGCTTGTATTAGTAATCCTGGAGCCATCTGAATCAAATCCTTTTGTAAAGCTGTCTTCAAATTTTCATCAATTTGATCTGTAATAAATCATGTCAGTGGCTTAGAAATCAAAACACCTTTAAAATTACATAATCAGGATTCAGAATCACAAGTATAAGGCCAAAAAAAAAATTGTTTGTTTGCCCTCCAGTGGTCATTTGATCTTTTTTTTTTTTTTACTCTTCACATATATTTTAGAGAATGATGTCATTCCATGGATTTTATCGTGAATACCAAGCAATGCAGGGCTTAATCAAAGATTGTGGGTCATTATTTAGAGGAAATATGCATTTTATACTACTAAATGTGACTTTATACTGCTTAATTTTACGTTTTCAATCGAAAATATTGAGTTTTCATATTTTACATGTTTGAAGAAAAAAAAATGAAATAAAATAAAATACCCGACCCAAATTTTTGGCATATTGGTCGCGGAGGGCAAACAAACATTTTTTTTAGGCCTTATCTAAGATTTCAATCCCATAGGCCTTATTCACCTTAACATTATTTCTGATATAATCTATAAAATAAATGCAAGAAAGAATTGGGAACAGGATTGGTGAAGGATGGGTATTTTCTTCAGCAATGTGTTCTAAATGCCTTAGCCAAGTAATCCAGATGAAAACTGGGAATCATCAACAGGGTTTTGTAACAGAATCATTGAAGGAGTAGTGATGAGGCTGACTCGTCATGTGTGAGACTGAGTGCAAGAAAGTCGTATCTGCAACGGCTGCCCTAAGTTATTTTTATTTTATACTTTGCCACAAGAATGTGAAAAATCCCTCAAAAATTCCGTCATATGTCAGTGGTTGTTAAAATGGTTCTTCAGGTGACAGTGTCACCTGAAGAACCATTTCAAGAACCACGGGCCCAAGATTGGAGATTAGACAGTGTTCAATCCAAATTTATGACAAATGGCAGCTATTGCAGATCTATAAGACTTTCTTGCACTCACATGACGGACTTAAGTTCTGGGCAAACCGGGAAGCATCATTTGGCATCCTGAACATGATGGTGATATCGGTTTTTGACCACAAATGTCAATTTTGGCAAACAAATACCAACAAATGAATTTTTTGCCCCCAAAATTTCTGGAAAGCCTAACTAAAATTTGCATTCGAGAAATTTTGAACTTTTTTCCCTTTTTGGAATCTAGAAACAAATGTCTAGAAATCCTTTTCTCAGATTGTTGATTTTAATCCATAGATTTACAGGGAGATACAAGACTCACCGCCATTTTTATTCCTGCATGGAGACAAAATTAGAGGTATTCGGGTTTTGCTGATGATGCATCGCATCTTGTCATAATGCGCGAATATTGAAAACATGCACACACGTCTTGCGTGCAGGTCGGCATATCATTCGCCATTTTGATGGTAGCGGTGGTTTTTTTTTACATTTGTTGATGTATTTTTGGAATTTTTTAAAAACTAATATAAAAATCAAACAATTTGAGAAAACCCTGCCCAGACATTTGTCTCTAGATTCCAAAATGCAATAAAGTTCAAAATTTCATGAATGCAAATTTTAGTTACGCTTTCAAGAACAGAAATTTTCAAGGTAACAAATTACTTCCTAGACATTTGTCTCTAGATTCCAAAATGCAATAAAGTTCAAAATTTCATGAATGCAAATTTTAGTTACGCTTTCAAGAACAGAAATTTTCAAGGTAACAAATTATTTGCCAAAAATTACAATTTTGGTCAAAAACCGATATAACCATCATGTTCAGGGTGAAAATCAGCTTATAAAAATGTATACTTTTATATGGTTAATGCAATTAATTTGAATGTTAGACTACGAAAATGGTTTATGTCATTTGAAGGTCTATCCCAGCCATAAAGGGAGTACCCAGTGCCTATTAACCGGCGCGTAGTTCCTCCTAACATCAAGATATTTAAATAAGCAACCTATACTTACCAAATAATTGGATGTAAACTTCTTGTAGATTGTGTGCGCTGCAGAACTGATTCAGCTCATGATGGACTTTGTTGAAAATCAGAGTCTTATCATAGTCTGCTGTGTAATTTTTCACTGTGTCATATACTGTAAAAAAAACAATGTGGTTGTTTTAGTGAAATGGCTTAAAACTTCATAACCAATTTCAAGCACCCTTCCCTGAAATCTCTTCCCAAAGTGCTTCAGTAAATAATCTCATTCACTCGTAACGAGTTCAAATGTGCATGCATTCAGTTTATATTAAATTGTACTTCAATTAGAACTGTGTTAATAGGTTAATTCCAAGGAAATTGTACAGGGGAATCTGTACTCGCCTCCATCTTGTTATCGCTCATGGAGCAGAGTTATTGTACCTTCCGACATGTTCAGAGTTTGGCCTGATATCCAGGCAGATCACGTTAATCTTCACTTGACGCATATACAAAGTGTGCATTTGTTTCAGGTGCAAACCGTGTCTGCGTTTCAAGTAGCGTCTACTGCGACTTGCTCGTATCAAAGCATGCCAATTTCACGCTAATCCGTTTTGAAGACTCTGAAAGTGTGGCCCAGAGAGTCAGTATATAACGGAGGTACTATAACTCACCCTCCATGAATGACAATCCAAGATGGCTGGCAGTCACATTAAAATGGCAGCAGGAACAGATTCCTCTATACAATTTCCTTTGTCAACTCCTTATGTTCAGGAAAAGTGTGAAAAAGTAAAACTTATCGGCCCGTATTCCAGAAAGGTGTTTAGTTATATCAAGGTTTAATTTCTCGTCAACAGCACGACTCATTGAGCTGTTCTGCTTGAAAGCTGCAATGATGCATATCACTCATGGACAGTTGATGCTCAGTTAAACAATTGTTTAGCTAAACATCTTTCTGGAATACGGGCCATTGTGTCTTGAAAGATTCTATTGGTAGGAGTTGCAGCCAATTGGTTCTACATGCTTGACTGTCAGTAGGAAGATAGCATACAAATAAATACTGACTTGAAGATCTTCAGTAACTAAGATTAATATTTTAATCAATTTTATTAATAAAAGCATAATGGCACAATTTTTAAAACAAATGTGTGCATTGAGTTCATGCGCATAATTAAATAGCTTGCGAGTGTAAGTTTAATATTGTGTGTAATTTTTTTGATTATACCATTGAATCTAAATGATGAACAACATCAGGGTCTTGTATTCCAAAGGTCCCCAGTTTGAATCCTAGATGATTGGTGAATATTTTTCACTGATTTTCACTTTGTAGAGAGGAATATGATTTATAATTATTCTCTTTATGCTTGACTATAAGGCTGCTGAACATTATACCAGGTGTCCCAAAAAATGGTTACATGTAGAAATATGACCGTGTGCTACAACAATAGTAGTTAGAGAAACGAAACTTAGCACAAATTATATTACAACCCTCTTCTAGATAGTAGTAAAATTTTGATATCACAACATCATTAGCTTTTGAGTTATCAACAAAGGTAGATACCAATGCCAGAAAGACATTTTTTCAAAATTCAACAACATATTAAGCATACACGTTTTGTGATATTTTAATGTGTATTTTTTTCTTAATGATCATGATTAGACTTTTTTAGACTTACAATTTTAAATGAATAATTATTGAACTCTTTTTCAGTATATCTATTATGAAAATTAGGGATATCTGCATTCCAGAATGAATTGTTTGTATTGAACCTGTCAATCAAGTTGTGGCGCGAAAGTTGATGAATTCGCATAAAGGAGAATCAAATTTTCATGGGTAACATTAATTCTTTAACTGTTTAAACTGCAAACTTGTAGTATAAATTTTGAAAAAGTAATCCTTAACTTACAGGACATATCTTAATTATAATTTTCTTTATTTAGTAGCATAAGTTCGATCGCCATTAAGAAATAACAGAAACAGCAAAACTTTTTGCCCAAAATCAGATTTCGACAGATTTTCAGACCTGTAGTAATTTATGACGTCATAATTACGTAACAGCTTGTCGAATTTTCACGACTTTAGTATCAATGGGAAGAAGAAACACTACCCTATACTATGGTATACAACAACCTAAGTTTGGGTCTGTGAATTTCAAGTTCACATGGGGTTGAACGATGGTTAAAATTACATCAAACCAATATGCTTCCGATTTTGTTGAATTTTGAAAAAATACGTTTCTGACATAGGTATCTATCTTGGTTAATAACTCAAAAAATAATAATGCTGTGATATTAAAATTTTAGAAACATTTAGCGGAGGTATGTATCATAAGTCATGATAAGTTTGAATTCTCCAACTGCTATACTTTTTGCAAACGATCATTTTTCTACATGTAACCATTTTTTGGGACACCTGGTAGAATATTCATTTATGTGATATGAAATTCATTGTAACAAATATGTACATTTAAAAACGTTAAGGCAGGGTTGCTAGATACTTTTACACTCACTGCACAAGATCATGTATGTAGAGTTCTCAAAATGGTCTACAGAGGTCTAGATCAGTAACCTAGATCTCTGAGATGCTGATCTATCCCAAGCGGGGTAACCCGGTATTATGACCGGCTAACCACCTGCGTTACCAAAAAGGTGAGACCTGGACAGGTCTCGAGACTTGCAATATAGGGTACCAAAATCAACATGGTACTCTGCAAGTCTCACAAAGGGTATAATATTTGGCCTTTAAGTCTCTGATAGGGTATCACACTAAGAAAGAATGGTTGAACTAATGACAATGGTGCCTTAAATTGCCATTATAACTTTTAAGTTAAGTGCTTCAAATAACTAGAAACACTTCTTAAAAGTGCAAATGGTGTACATTTACATTTTGCCTATGATTTCTTGTAATTTTTTGTCACATGTGCATACTCACTAGGGTATTCATTTGAACATGTATGGTCCCGCAAGGGGATCCATTCAAACAAATAAGTTAGATTTATGGTCTAAGATAGTGTATCATTTCACTCATTTTTGCCAATATTTGGGTCTCACATAGGGTCACATTCAGAACCCATGGAACTTGGGTGGTTACCCGAACACAAATATCAGTTACCCCCGAGGATCTATCCTCCTGTGTTAATTGCCCCATATAGTAGTACTAAAATGATGATACAAATACACTGGTGAAGTCACTTACCAGAACCATAGCTTAGTACATTTACAACTTCGATTCTATCAAAATAAATCATCACACCACCACTGCAAAAGAAAATCAGCCAGGACTTAAGGTTAAATTTATAGAGTTAATACTTTATCAGATTGGGGTGATTTTATAAATCAAGTTCGAATAACCATAACTTATAATGCAAATCAAAAAGATCTGAAGGCGCTTTCATAACAAATTCTTTGATTCCTGTGATGGGTCAGCTAATCATCAGAAACCCAACATTTGGCTTCCTTGATATGTATGCAGATGAGTTCAACCAAGACCAACGAGATAGATACACGAAGAGTGCCCTGCTCGGCAAATCGCTGAAGTCAAGATGACGTCACTAAAAACAATCATAAATATCATATTTTACACTAATTTGCTATTTATTTCCTTTATAACATATAAGTGTATTTTTATTGGAATATCTCAATTATTACTACAAGCCAGTGCGAAGAAAATTATCAAAATAATCAGAAAATTAGCCGACCCATCGCATTGGCGGCCGTGTGTTCCAAACCGAGGTTAGGGGGTCATTAATAATCAATTAGGCTTCAGCGACCCCCAATTCCATAATTAAAAGAAATGCTAAATTTAGGGTCTGTTTAGGAATTCTATTTCCGCAATTTTGAGAAGGTTTTCTGTTTTTAATCTTGTAACTATTAATTGTATCATGTACAACTTGTATTTTTCTTATTATCAAGCAAAAAAGTGGGTATTTTTAAGCTGCATTAATTTTTTAAAAGTATTTGTTGTATTTCGAGGGTATTTTGAAAGGCGAAGTGAAGGGATATGTGGGAACCCACCGGCAACACCATAAGGTTTCTCTTCGCTTTCAGCTCGTTTACCAAGACTAAGTTTAAACCTGAGCTAATTAAAATTTGATCCTTTAAAATATAATACACTTCTTCTTCATCCATTCACTGATTTATCCTATAGCATCATAATCAATACCGTGACACAGATACTGCTCAATTTTGTCAAACGTTGTCTGTGACCTACCTGCTAAAAAAGTGGAATTACTCAGCAAAAAAGCAAGCTCCTGAAATTTGGTGTCATTTTATTTTAAAGAAGAAATTGCTATCTAATCAAGTAACTTGAAAAAAAATTGTTGGAATCAAGTGAAATTTTCAGACAACATTTATGTTGAATTCTTCTTTTTATTTAGCTAGAAAAGAGATGAGATTTTCGTCACACCTGAATCATGAATTGCACCTTTAATTGTTACTCATGGATGGCCAATACTTTTTTTGTGCACTTGCGACACTTTAAGGATTTTTTAAATCTTAGAAATCTGCATATCTAACTAAGCGAGCAAAAGTTGCAACATACTGCAGACCAGTGTTCCTGCTATAGGCCCCCGGGGGGTACTCAATTTCTTTTTTTTTTGGTAGGTATGTGATATCCGCGATATCCAACATAGGGTCTTGCCGAACTGATTTTCGGTCAAAAATAGGGTCTATGGAACTGGTTTTTTCCTAAATTGAGGTCTCAGGAACTGCTTTTCCCCCCCCATAAAAATATGACAATTTGAGCTGAAAATCGCTAAAAGTTAAGTTGAAAACTTATAAAACACAATTTTAAGCCATTTTCTTTGAAAATGGAGTCTTTGGAACTGAACTAATCTTGAAATGAGCATCTTGGGGAGCGGAAGAGGCTTGAAAAGGGGGTCTTGAGGGCGGCACACACCCGCACCTTCCGTCAATGTAAGTGACCCCCGGGCTTAGGCCGTATGGTGCGCCATTGCCGCAGGAGCTTGGAAATGTGGCGAAAGAGGGTTTTTGAAAATGTGTGGAAAACATGCTTTTTCCTGCTTATTTAGTCAAGCAAGTTTCATCCTCAGCTAGTGATTTTGGCGCAAGCACTTCTTCAAACTTGTCCCGTTGGTCGAATTGGCGCAAGCAGAAAAACCTTTGCCAGAAAATTGCTGCAGACATAGTAAAATCCATATGATGTATGTGCTTTGTTTAGCCAGTAAGCTTGATTACAAAAAGGTACAGTATGCTGATCTCCGACATATTATTTCTCAAATAATTCCCAAATAAGACTCTGGACATCTTTTATCTCGAACAACTCCCAAAAAAGATGCTGGTAACAGCTAATCAATATGGTGTATAATACTGATGTCGCAAATGTAACCATCGCTATTTTGTCAACCTCTTTACCAAATGCCTTCCACCCATGACGATTGCTGTGTAGTTAGAGACGGCAAGTGATCGACCAAGGTGTGTAATTAATATTCTACTCGTCAAAATTTTGTCTAATTATAATCAAATTCAGTATTCAGCAGACTGAGCTACAGCATAGTGTTCGGAGAGTAGTAGAGGTACAGAGGGAGCCAAGAAACAAGATGGCGTCAGTACCAATAATTTCACTTTCAAATCCCTCGGTATCATTTTTACAAGTAGTATACATAGGCCTATATGTTTTGTACCACATGGTATAGAAAGAAAGTAGCGTAATTACTGATCCCGATGTCTTAGCGTATGAGTCCAGCACATATCTAACATCAAGAGAATTTTCACTATATCCTCAAATAAACCATGTTGTATTTATTTATGTGTACTACCTCATAAATATTTCGTTGGTAAACACAATTTATAATAATGAAAAAGTCTACACCTGCTGCGATCCAATTTTCCATAAAACATTTGTGTTGCATTGTATGGATAGACAGGAAATTTTCCCTGTAGGGTTTATATGATTGTGTGGTTTAATAATACTATAACACGAAATCTGTGGGGCCACACTTTTTACTTTGTGTTATCAGAACTTTGTGTTATGCATGACATTTTTAATACAAATTCAATGTCAGGGACTTGAAAAACAGTTTTGTGTTATCAGGTCTTTTGTGTTAACAGATTTTGTGTTTAAAGAGGTTCCACTGTAATAATATTTATTTAAATCACTTGCAATTTTCAAACATGACTTTACAATACAACATCACAAGATAATTACAATACATAAAAATAAAATATTAAGAAACTTAATGAATATATACATGCAATATAAAAATACAAACAAGTTGCAAGCAATTAAGGATAAATGAATGGGCTTAGTAAAACCCAAAACACAAAGTGCTCAATTATCCTATATAATAACAAAAACATTTACATGAATAGAGTGAAAGGGTAACATCAAATGAAAACATGCTTTTTTATCAATTGTAAAAATCTAAGAAAAATGACCTGCAATCAGACTTGAATGTAGAAAGATCATGACAATTTTTGGTATCAGAAGGAAAACCATTCCAAAGGCGAGGGAGAGACACAAAAAGAGAATTGAAAAATGAAGAACTCCTGGCTGTAATATGTAACAATCTGGAATTATTAACCCTGCTCAGATGTACCATCTGGTCAAAAGATTTAGGTAACAGTCCATTCATCAGTTTGAAACCAAATAAAAGTCTATGGAATTTGCAGGAATCCTCAAATTTCAACAAACCAAGGTCAGAAAGCCTCTCTTCATAGCTAGGCCTACATTGAATATCAATTGATTTCCTTTAGAATACCACACGAGTAATTTTTCTTTGTATCCTATCCAATCTATCAATGTGATTTCCCTGAAATGGAGCCCAAACACAAATACAGTAAACAAGATGTGGTAAAACTAGAGACTTAAAGAGATTCAAAAGTGAAGCAAAAGACATATTTTTGGTTACCCTAATGATGAAGCCAGACAACTTGGAGATCTTATTTGTGACATTATTGACGTGGGTATCAAATGAAAGGTCCTTGCTGAAAGTTACACCCAACAGTTTAAAATCACTAACTTCCTGAAGAGTTGTATCACCCATTGAATAAGAACCACAGAATTTTGGAGAGTTAGATCTGGTCATGTGCATAAAACATTTTTAAAGATTCAAGGGGAGCTTATTGGACACAGACCACATATTTTCAATCTCCTGCTGAAGTATAACATGATCTCTCTCACTATGAATAGGCCGTACAATGGAATGATCATCAGCAAATTGGAATAAAGGAGAAGAAACCACACTGTTTATTTCATCAACAAATAAAGAAAACAAGATGGGACCTAAGACTGAGCCTTGCGGAACACCAGAAGTTACCAAACTCCAATCAGACAATGAACCTTTAAAGATAACCCTTTGTCTATGCATGTATAGACAATTTTGGATCCACTTAATTTACTTAAGAGATGAAAGAACTTTGAGAGCATTTGCTAACAATTTCTACCCTTACGAAACCCAAACTGGTTATCTGACAAGATATCATTATCATTAATATAGTCAACCATACGTATTGAAACCAACTTT
>JXSR01S009660.1:510-23449 GCA_000969725.1 Ophiothrix spiculata
ATAAGTTACAGCTTAATGGACGATAGATATCAAAGTTAATTTTGCATGTCTGTAGAAAATCACTTGTGATCCGCCTTGTCAACAGGGGTAATCTGGCAACCTTTAACAACATTAAGATATTTGAAAAACCTGAAAATAGCCTATTAAATGATACCTTGCTTTGTAAAAATTTGAAGTTGTGATTAAAAGGGCATACAGTTTCTTATTATAATCTAAATTTTGCACAGGTCGGAAAATGTTGTTGATAAAACGTTCATAGTAATAAGCTACACTGTAAGATATCAACTGTAAAAAAGGAAATGCTATACTGTAAACGCCAATATTTTCGCGCTCAGTTATTTTCGCGCACGGCCAATTTTGGACCATTTCGCACGTTTTTTTTTCGCGCTCATGAACATTGGGCCAGTATGGAATTTTCTTTGCAACAAATACAGAATAATGTTTGCGGTGCATTTATTTTCGCGCTTTTTCATTTTGCTCTAAAAGCGTAAAAATTAATGCAGCGCAAAAAATACGACTTATACAGTATTTAAATGGTATTTCATGTATTTATATTGTAAGAATCAGTGGTGTTAGGGTTGACACTAAAATGATATACGGTGTATTATAGCATCCATAGCTGTTTGTAAACCGTCCTGTGATTTGTTAGAATTAATGTAATAATTTGATACAAACCATGCCAATTTGTAATTGTTATCTAAGGTGACAGCGGATCCTTTTTCCTTTTAAGATGGCATGTTTTTAGAGGTATACACTCATCGTATAATTTTTCAAACGTTTGAATAAATAAACACCTCACAAAAGATAAGTGAACACTTAGTCTGACCCCCATAAATCTAAGTAAGAGCCTTCAAAGTCCAACGATATTGACATATATGAAAAATATGGAATCTCGGCTAAATTTTGACCCCAAATTTGACATCAAAAACCATTACCATCATTTTACACTAGCCGTTTGAAAAATCTACCTCAATTTTCATTTCTCACATTTTGGGTATACCCGCAGTGTAATAGAGCATCACCACAATGCCTTGTGGAATCGATAAACGATCAGTGTTTTTTCATTTTGCGTAGAGTACAGAGCTGCTGTGCCGATCTTAACTGTTTTACCAACTTACACATGTAATTATCCTTTTGGATAAAATTGGATTGACTTTGCACAGCAGCTCTGTACTCACAGAAAAACACTGATCGTCTATCGATTCCACTATGCATTGTGGTGATGCTCTATTACACTGCGGGTATACCCAAAATGTGAGAAATGAAAATTGAGGTAGATTTTTCAAACGGCTAGTGTAAAATGATGGTAATGATTTTTGATGTCAAATTTGGGGTCAAAATTTAGCTGAAATTCCATATTTTTCATATATGTCAATATCGTTGGACTTTGAGGGCTCTTACTTGGATTTATGGGGGTCAGACTAAGTGTTCACTTATCTTTTGTGAGGTGTTTACATTGTAATCATCGTCCACATCATTATCATTAAGTACTTCTTTCCATTTTACTTTTGACAATCTTTGTTTAAAATTACTTATATTTTCATTGCACATTTTCCTTTTATATACATATTGTTTTTATCTTGATTACGTATATTTTTATAAGAACTACAAGGGTTACATGATAAAACGGTCAGTAGATGATCACTAATGTCAGTAACAAAATAATGAAAAGAAAACCAAGAACTATATCGCTAAACAACAAATAGAAAAAATATTTGAACATATAGGACTAAAATTTGCATGCTTTATAGGCCAATACTATTTTTTCAAAGTTTGATAACTGGAGCAGTTTTTTGTTTTAATTGCGAGACTCTATAACCCCATCTTAATATGTAAAAAAGGCATGATTTGGAAAGAATCTGCGAAATGAATCTTATTCAAAACGTATAGAAAATAAACATGAATACGAAATCTGTTTGCAATTTAAATTATTGTACCCCTAAAACATTAATGTAAACATGTGATGACAAGAAGTAATGTACGAAAAGAGTATAAACACAATCTTTAGTAGTTTATCCAAGGTTATGCTATCTTTAATTAACTGCCTTATTACTCTCATTTCGTGTAGCAATCACTTTCATGTTCTCCATCTCCTCCCTAGTGTATATACTAACTACCTACATTATACAACTTGAAGGAAATTCCATTAAAATGAATTGCATTACTTGATGTTAAATGAACAATAGATGTCAAAGTCTATTTTATAAGTATATCTGCAGGATATTATAAACATACTCAATGTTTGTTGCAAGATAAACGTATATACATTTCAAACACTTGGTGACGTTCTTTGCTCAGATTTGCTCAGATTTACGATCCAGAGGAAACCTATGACGTCATAATTACGTAACATTCTAGTCGATTTTTGTGACTTTGGTATCGTTGGATAAGGGAGGACCATATAGGGGTTTCGTTCTAGACATTTTTGGGAGGGTGTTTGGGTGTGTGTGGGTGTGTGTGGCGGGGGGAGGTCCACTTAGGTAGACGTGTTATAAAAATAACGCTTTATTTTGTACCTGAGTTTGAGTTCCTCATTTGTAAAATATTTGTCAAATTTAAGTTGATTAGAATATAATTTCTTACGACCGGCTAAGGACTATCATATTAACCTTTGATATATTTGTTTTGTTGATACTAATATTTATGTAACTTAATTTCTGTATTTTATGCAAGGCCTGGGACTAAAATCCGGGTACCCGCCCGTCATGAGCTTACCCGGGTACAAAATCTGCCGACCGATTACCTGAACTGGACAATAGAAATCATAGAATTTTGAACACAAAATTTTGTGTACAACAATATTTATGATAAAATCGTCATCTGATCGATGTAAACATGATAAATCATGACCACAATCGGCGAAATTGAGACATAATATGGTCGTACTATACTCGTCAAACTTTCCGTGCTAACATTGTAAATGCTTAATATTAATACGGTCGGGTAACCGGGTACCCGACCGAAAAAAAAGTCAGGTACCCGGGTAGCAAATTACCCGAAAAGTCCCAGGCCTATTTTATGCTGGCTTATAATACGAGATGCAAATGAGCATACTTTTTTCTCAAGCAATGAGCTGATGAGTACGGCTTATCTCTTCGACAACAAATCTCTCTATATACGGTATGTGTACCCGGGAAGTGTACACGACCTTTCAGGTATATTGGACCTGTAAGTTTTTTAATTTTTGTATACGCTGCGGAACACATGCGATCTGGCTCAAAACAAACGTGGTGGACATTTTTACCACACGTTAAGTCTATAGGGAATAATTATTATTTTAGTTTTATTTAACTCTTGAATCCAAATGAAGCAAAACATTACGGTAATTTATAAGAGAAAAAAGTCATATAATAGAACAAAAGGTCATCCCCGTCATCATTTTTTTCAGTTTGTGAGTCACTAGTAAATCGTCCAATTGCACGGCTCCATTGATTTTATATCTTGCTAAACGCGCTTAGTGCTTGTACTAGATGCATGATTGACAGTTGTGATATCTATATCGACAAGATATGGATCATTAGAGACTTGGTGTTTGCAACTTGATACACATCTGGTAACCTATTTTATATATACATCACAAATGGTTCAGGTACGCAAAATGATATCAGGATGTGGGTTACCTGGGGATGTATCGACTTGAATATTAGATTGAAACCAACCACATCAACCAATCGACGAAACAAACAAGCAAACACACACAAACACGAAATAAATAAATAAATAAATAAACAAACAAACAATCAAACAAGGTATTTAATTTGACACAAATACAATAAATTCATTGAAATCACCCAGAACAAATGTTATAAAAACATTTACCACATGGAGCAACAATAATATTTTTTTACTTATTGGGCATTTTGATTCAGGCTGGTCAGATTGATATTTACAACTATTTACGTTATTAAATTTACAACAAATTAGGTTACAGTATAGACAGTATCTTTAATCGAAGAAAAAACACGGTGATCGTTTTATGACGACATACATGTACAGTAGGATGAAGAAAATTAATGATCTTTGTATCTCCTCAAACGATGATGTTAACAATTCCAAATGAAACGTGCTTTTTATAAAGTAACTTGTAAGGACGTTGTAATTTGTTTTATGAGTTTATTTGAAGCGAAATTGCTGAAGTGGACAACCAACCACATCAACCAATCGACGAAACAAACAAGCAAACACACACAAACACGAAATAAATAAATAAATAAATAAACAGAACGTTAATATCCAGCAGGTTCACCTTACTTATGTAGCGTGACAGTTATCTTTCTATTTCTCCTCCTATCAAGTAAACAAAAATCTTAAAAAACATAAATGAATTTCAACTCCTGGCAAATTAATGTATATTCATTATAAAACGAATCAATTTCATATCTATATATTACCGCTTAGCCTTTTGATGATGTCATTAGATTTCCTGGAAACCCAAATTCATAAACTTAATGATAAAAAGATTTGAAATACAATCTGATGTAAGGTATAGTTTTGCAGTATAAGCTTACATAAAGCTCGTGTAATGATAGTATCCTTGCTGCAAACAAATAAATCAGAAAAACAAACAAAACAAAAATTATGAGTTCGTATTACATCAATATCCTAAACAAATACAAATAAATCAGAAAGACAAACAAAACAAAAATTATGAGTTCGTATTACACCAATATCCTAAACAAATACGATTTAGCTTTAATATTAGATCTGAAGCATTTTGAGCTGTTCTAAAATAATGAGAAAGGGAAAACCAATCTCCCTCTTCAGCGCGTTGTTCTATTAATATCTTTGTAGTAGATATTTCATCTCCCTATTAGATATTACCAATACACGTTTAACAGATTTTATTTTCAATTTCATTTTTGTCTATAAATACAGGATGAATTATTCATAAATTGTTCTCTGCAATAGCAAATATAAAAAATAGTAATACTAAAATTATGATAATTGTCGATCAAAATTCTAGAAAAAATTGCAACATAGAAATACCTCAACTATTCTGCAAAAACAAGTTTGAAGAACTAAAGATTTATTTGTTAATACATAAGCTAATTTTTCCACATGTTGTGAGCAACAGCCAAGATTCAAAACCGGAGAAATATATTTACGTTATATCTAATGACAGGAAAGCGCACACTGTATTACTAAATAGGTATATTTATTTAATATTGAATGGCTTGACATGTTAAGGGTGATACAAGAAAATATTGTACCAGCTAAAAATATTGCAATATTTTTTAGCGAATACAATATTTTTTAACCCATTCAATTTTTATATTTTTTTATAATAATTGGCAAAACATCATTTTCCTATCTTCAGCTCAGAGCAGATATTCTTGGAAAGGTGCCATGATGTGTAAACTATTTTTTAGAATAGTGTACGCATCCTGGTACCTTCGTAAAAATGTACATACAATACACAGGTTTATATTAACAAAAAGCTTGATATGAATATAAATATAAATGAATAATTCAGGTTATTTCAAATAAGAATATACCTGCTACTCAAAGTTATCAATCCCTCCATCTTTTGCATAATAAGCTTCAAATAAATCCGATGAATTCATATAGGAAAAAGAGTTACAATATATTTTACTTGTCACTATTTTTCAAAGATTCTTCGACCTCATTTTTGGAAGATAGTAAAATAACTAAACTTGCAAAGATAAGCTGTCTTATTAAAGAAGATTATTCACATGATTTCCTTGTATTGATTATGTTTCCAGCTTACGTACATTATTCTTCTGAAAATATCATTGTGTTATAAAAAAACATGTAGGACTTAGAATAATGTATAGCATACATTGTTAACTTGGTGAAAGATCCCGATGACGTTCGAGGTATATAATCCTGTATGAGTAGTATTTTTAGTCGTGCTTACTCTGACTTTAAACTTCAACAGTACCTCTCCCTGATATGATCTTTACTTTTATTTATATTTGTGTATATGAAGAGCTTGTTTCCAAAACCTCTTACATCCATTTTTGTTAAACTGAGAAAACAAGGAAAGTTTATTATGACATTTGTACGTTGTTATTTTGAATCAAAGTTTGCATGCAAATTAAGCATAATGATGTACTTGTTTACAATATTATGTTTACAGAAATCAGACTAATGACAATTATTTTTTAAACTAATTACAATAGTTCAAAAAAATGGATTTAAGAGGTTTTGTCACCAAACTCAATAATTAATCAATGGACAACAAACAAAATAAATCAATTTCAGAAATTAAGATCATATTTTCAGTGTAAAATGATGTAATTTATTACCTAAAACATTCACATCTATGTAGTAACACCTTCAAAGCCCAAAACCCACCCTTTCCACCGCCCACTCACCCCATCCCCACCATTTAAAGGTATGCTCAGCTAAAACCGTACAGAAAATGCACAAAATGCAATAGCAACAGAGTGGTTCACACAAATTGCGGCATGTTCACAGGCTTATGATAGGTTGTAAATAACTTGGCAAAGGGTTCTATGTCATATCCATCCCCCTCCCTCTCCTCCTCCGTTACCCCCTCCCCCACACCCCAATACATACGTTTCCTTGCCTTACTTGATTATAAAACAATGTAGTTTAACAGTTTCAGCATAATTTGTAAGTTTTCCTTCGTACGTTTCGCTTATAAATCTTGCTGATATACGAACCCTCCCCATCCCCTACCCTGTTGTCACCCCACCCCAATCAAACGATTCATTAGTTATGCGACCAGGGTATTTTACTGCTATCTCAACGATGACGAAATGCGGTGTGCCAAGATCAGGGGGTACTAATTGACCAGTGTATTGGATACATTATAAAAGCACAATGCATGCTGTCAAGTATGTAGTTACATGCCTTGTCTAATTCAAATGTTGCGGGAAATGATAGTGTTGCCCCCAAACGATTCATTAGTTATGGTCCAATAACAACAACAGGCATGGACATAAGAGGTTTTGTCACAAAACTATTTTGGATGTAAGAGGTTTTGGAAACAAAGTCAATTTTTGATTGACATTTTCAACACATTATAGGCGGTTTTGCAACAAATCGTTATCATTGCTTGGAAGGTACGATCACTATATGTTTCAGGTTCAAACTCAAATTCCATAAAAATGGACGTAAGAGGCTTTGGAATCGGGCTCTTCATATGTAAAATGTTGTTTACAAATTTATTTTCTGTTACAACATGTAGGTATTAACATTCTCGGAATTCTCGGGACATTCTAACTATGGGAACCTTCCCACCACAAGACTGTCGTCATATGATAAATCTTTACTTTGATTTATATTTGTGTATGGGTAAAATGTTGGTTACAAATTAACCATGATAATTTTTCTTTGATTTCTCATAGATGTAAAACTGAATCTCATAAAGATTCTTTTTTCAACCGCATTGTTCCTCTGTGGAATCAGCTACCACAAGTTATAAGGGCTTGCAATTCCACTTCTGCCTTCTAAGGTCATGTTTTCCATTTTTTTTTCAAACTATATTCCATTCAAATTTCACTTCATCCTATGTTTGTACATGGATTTCTGCTTGCCATTGTCCAAATTGCAGATCCATTTAGTTTGCCCTTATTTGTTTGTCTTGGTCTTAGGTTGGATGGTTCTAGAGGTGTTTTACACCTGTTTATCCCAGCCTACTTGCTGGTTTTTAATTTTTTATGCATCACTGTGCATTCCCTGTTTTTTATTACATTTTGATGTGAATTTGTGCAATATTTATATGTTATCCAGTAAGAAAGTCTAATAAATAAATAAATAAATGTATCTACTGAATTTCGTATATGCCACTGTCTTGATGCCGTCCAAAATCAAACTTAAAAATTCCCCAAAATAACTTAATGATTTTAAAATCTCATGATAAAGGAATAAATATTGTTATCATTGGCATTAACTGTCAACCATCTATTATCTAAGGAAGTGAGTAAACGAGAAAGCTAAGAGCTTTTATTAAAAATGTCAAAGATAATTTTCATCAATTAGCAGGCTCTGTATCAAATATCGTCTACTGTGTGATTGGATTTTAACATAGTTCACTAACAAGGTTACAGGTAAATGCGCTACAACAAAATTTTAATACATTATCTCTCAGTTTGGTTATCATAATGTAAGTATAAATTGAAGTCTCTTAACAATCCTCCTCACGCCGTCACTCGTATTCAATATGACTAAATATAGCGTTACAGCTACTACGCCCAGGTCTACGCCATCATGTCTCTTAATACCAAGAATAACGGTGTCCTTAGTTTTTCTAAATAAATATAGAAAATGAATTTTATGAAGAAATGGCATCGTAATGTATATTTTGATTTAATTTTATTTTATTATCGCTCTTCTTTTGAAAATGTTCATTTTAGGTTTCTTCGAACCTAAAATGTAATACTCTAATAAAAGGAAGATTTGAAATGAAATATATCGCTCTTCTTTTGAAAATGTTCATTTTAGGTTTCTTCGAACCTGAAATGTAACAATCTAATAAAAGGAAGATTTGAAATGAAATATGATGCAAAGTATAGTTTTACAATATCACTGATCAATAAATCAGAAACGCAAACAAAACAAAATTATGAGTTTGAGTTTATGAGTGTATTACCATAATATCGTGAACAAAATATGAGTACCTGTATTACTCGTTCTTATAAGATATTCAACAAATGAAATTTGAAACAATGAGAGAAAAATCTATTAAAGCATTTCTCATAACAAGATCAGTTTGGTTTTATTATTATTTTCAATTTTATTTTCTATATCAGTTGTTGAATGAATTACTGAATATTTTTGTTATTCATTTCTGGCAATAACAAATAGAAAGAGAAATAGTAAAATTAAAAACATGGGGTATTATATTACTGATCGTGTAGCTGGGGGTGGTTCTGTGTGCAGGTGAGGCCCCCAAAATCACCCTTCATTTTCAGTTAGAGGACAACCTGGGGTTGAAGAAAATCGAGGGTGTTCATGCTGTAACCCGGCACTAAGTGAGAAAGTCAAGATGGCCGCCAAAACACTATATTTCCATTACAATGGTTTAAAAGCAAATTGTAAAACACTTTATGACCATAGTTTTTTTTTGAAAATAGCTTCTGGAGCTATAACAAGTATATGTGGCTCAAAATCAAGTCATACGAATGTTTCAAATTCAAAATGGCTGCCACAATGGCCGCCAAAACAGCATATTTTGAAAAAGAGACTTCCAAGCCAGTTTCTGTTATTTGTTTTGAAACTTTAGCATTTTTGAAAGTGTTTTAAGTGGCTAAAACTCATATTTGTCCAAGAAACATAATTTTGGCGGCCATTTTGGATCTTCGGGCGCCATGTTAAATTTGAACATGTTAATAATTTTATCTTGGGACAAACCTGTCTGATGTAATCTTAAAAACCAATTTCCATTTTTCCTTTGCAATCATTTTGGTGTTTTGGAGTACTGTTTCATAGTCTCTTTTAACCCATTTTGCACTAAAAATGTATTTTGGCGGCCATTTTGGATTCCGTTTCAGGCTCCATTTTTGATTGTGAACATGTTAACAATCTAATTTGGGGAGAAATGTGTATTTTATAATCGTCAAAGTTATTTTCCATTGATTATATTGAATATTAAGTGTTTTTGATACTATTTTAATGTCTCTTTAACTCATTTTTGTGCATAAAAATTGCATTTTGGCGGCCATTTTGGTTTGTGATATGGGTATTATTTTGAGTTTAAAGATTTTAATGCCACAATTAGGGAATAAATGATCTTGCTGTAACCCTAAATGTTATATTCCATTGATTATTTGTAATATAAGCCATTTTACAGGCTGTTTTGACCTAATGAATGAAAATATGCTGTTTTGGCGGCCATTGTGGCAGCCATTTTGAATTTGAAACATTCGTATGACTTGATTTTGAGCCACATATACTTGTTATAGCTCCAGAAGCTATTTTCAAAAAAAAACTATGGTCATAAAGTGTTTTACAATTTGCTTTTAAGCCATTGTAATGGAAATATAGTGTTTTGGCGGCCATCTTGAATTTCTCACTTAGTGCCGGGTTACAGCATGAACACCCTCGATTTTCTTCAACCCCAGGTTGTCCTCTAACTGAAAATGAAGGGTGATTTTGGGGGCCTCATCTACACACAGAACCACCCCCAGCTACACGATCATTAGATGAATCGGTAGAACATGTTTATAGTAATATATAACCTACAAGTAGTTTACCATGATTTTGAGGAATATTGGAGAAAATTGCAATTCTTAACCTGCTTTAATTTTTTTTGCCGGCGAAAAAAAAGATGTGAAAACAGTGTTTCTAGTTTTAAAATTTAAAAAGATTTTGTTTCTACACATGTGATGGGTAAACAAAATATTTTTGATGATTTTTTTTCCTTTTTAATATGTATTAAATTATCTCTAAGAGCTTTGTTTGATTTTATATCTGGTAAATTCAGATCTGAGGTTCAAAATTAGGATTCAGAAAACACAAGATAGTCACAACAAACATCAAAGAATGATATATTGCAAATTAGTTATCTCTCAATTTGAGCCATTTCTGTGTAAATTGTTGTACTTTTTTTAGATATTACTACACTTTTAAGCTTTATTTCGAGCATTTCCATTTAAGAAAACTAAGGACCTATATGCAACACTCGACTGTATTACACTGCACAAAAAACTGGCTTCAAATTAAGATGATTGACCCCTCAGGAAGCGTACTAATCAGTCTTATTCATTTACAAACTGAAACTACTAATTTAATCACATTTTCATAGAAGCTACGGGATTGATATTATTAGGAGTTATGATAAAATGATTGCAAAGTATGTAACTTATCACAGATAGATTTACTTATGAATACTAGTAATTCGAGGTGGTTTACCTTCAAGAAGCAAGATACATGAACTGCTATACATTTCATTACATACCCGGTTCTCTGTTTACTATGTTTTGTTATGTGTGTTAATCTTGGTTAGAAAGACATAAACACCAAAAAACTAGAGAAAATCCTAAGAGAGCAAATGAGTACATAACGACAACGAGGTATAGACTACTGGTATATGAATCTGTTCGATTGTGACTTAAGCCTTGCAATTATAATTCGACCATTCGCGGCATTTTCGGCAAACAGTTTGTTGTGTTGTATTTAGTTACGCCAGTTTTCTGACCTGGCATCTGAATATCAGTGATAGATAAGAAGCAGTATTCAACGTATTGTAAAAGCTGCATTACAATGGTTAACGGATAATTGCTCCTGACAATGATTCCAGATTCCAGAAGGTGTCGAGAAAAGAAACAGCAGAACATACAAATTGATTATTGATCGTGTAAGAAGTGCTGCTGAGTGTGAGGTGTTTTGGTAAGATTCAGCAGACAACGCTTCCTCTCCATCATAGACGACGGGTTGAATAGTTGATTGAAAAAAATAGTCGAGGGTCACAGGAGCGACGACCACGTTTAGATTTAGCTATATGATATGACTAGATCATAAATTACAAGTCCTTTTTCAACAACGTGATGTTGCAGTTTTGTGTTTACTGCGATATTTGTCATACATGGTAAACTTTCACAATTGTTTGGCATACACATGACATAAGGGTGTGTCTCTAAATTTTATATATTTTGAGCTCAGTGGCCTTAAGGTATTTTATTCTTTGATAAATCATTGGGTAGGGGGTTCTGTTCAGAAAGCCCAGACATGATACAGACTTTATTCAGCGAGATATTTCATTTGTCTTTATTGTAATCATTATGCACCCCGTTTATAGCCTTCTAAAATTGGCAGATATCTCCATGTATTGAATAACTTTGGAATATTAACTTTCGGTAAGTATTTACCTACCGCGTAATTACTCCAATTTCATGCAGCAATCATGTGTCTGTTCTTCATTACCTCCCTGGTGAATTTCCAAAATAATTGCGTTCTAAAATCGAAGTAGATCTCGTCAGACTGCAGACTATTACTTACAGTTTGATATACAATGAATGTCAAAGTTAAACTCTCCAATCTGCCATTGCCTGTGGGATATAAAACAGATCCCTCAGCAATTATATTCCAATAAACAGTTACAGAAGATTTTAAAGGTGCATTAAGGGAATATATTATATGCTGACTGGTATGATATTCCTATTATTTACATGCTATATCCATGTTTTTTTTAACAATCAACATAGGTAAACAAGCAAAAACACTTTTTAGCTATTGTATATATTCAGCTTTGTATTATAGTAATCCTATAATAAATGTTTTCTCTTCCTATATCTATTTAACTGTTGTCGATAATAGTTTAATAGATGTTTGAATCTCATACTCTCGATTATATAGATTAAGGCCTCTTTCATTGAAGATAATCAAATATAATTATGATTTAACAAAGGTCATAACATGCAACAAACATGCGGTGGCATGAACCAGCACAAATCACCAAGAGGAAATTGCTTACAGGTAAGTAATGCATAAAAAAAACAAAAAAGATACATTTATCAATTATTTGTATTTTAGATTCCAAAATATCAATAAAATGTTTTAAAATCATGAATGCAAATTTTACTTTTGAGTTTAAAAATACATTTCTTGGCTTGTTTTGCCAACAAAATATAACTTTGATTAAAGCTAGCGGGATTTTATAAATTGCGTTAATACAATTATTTAATGTTCAACTTAGCAGTGGATAATGACCTTATATTCTACTCCCAAGGTTATCTAATGGTTTTGTATTTTTGTAGTTATCTATTTGAGTGAAGATCCATAAAAAACATTTTGCAAACTTCATGAATATCTGTTTCATCTTCACGCCATTTTTAGTTTGCAAGACACGTTATGAAATTTCCAGTTAATAGAAGGTCTTTTTCAATCAGACTTTGTTGTAACAAACTTTAATCCCACACACATCCCCCACACTTAAACACCCCAGCGAAAACATCCCATAATCTCATTCTCGTTAATGTTGATTACCTGTATTTCTAAATCCTGGTAATTATACAGATACAACTGCTTTTTTTCTCTTTACCGTTAAGTGTTAAAATAAAATCAAATTGGCGACAAAGCACAAAATCCACGATCTTCGTTTATGGTGAGTTATGTCGTTTGCACAGTTTGTATGACATGACACATCGCGCAATGGGAAGATAAAGTTAACTAATATAAATTTTTAAAAACAATGGGGAACATAAGGATTCTTAATAAATCGACGAAATACGTATTAAACAAGTTTTTGATTTCTTAGTTCTCACAATGCAAAGTTTACTTACAAAAGCCTTCAGTTATGATAGTATCACTTTTCATTACACCATTGATTGAGTGCATTTACGTATTTTCCCAAACAATAAAGTGATCTATTTATTCTGGAAAATACGATTTTCAAACAAATTGATTTCAAGAAAATGACAAAATCAACATTAGAGAAATGTTTCCCTGGGGTTTGTTTTACCCAAAATGATGAAAATATGTGACGTTTGATATGTACATTTCGTATAAATTTACACTACGGTTCAATAGCGGTAATAGGATTGTTACAACAAACGTTTTCGCTTTTTACTTACTGTTCAATTAATATTAACACAAGACTATCGAAGCAAATATAAGTAAATGAAAGAGTTAAATAATTTTAACACAAATACACGTAATGAATAACTGTAATGATTGCTAATAACGTAAAAGCGTGGGTCGGGCGCAATATAAAAAATATTATATTCTGAATTCTAGAAGATTTTAAACGTATATTGAAGTATTTCTGAAGTATTCCTGGTAGGTAGGAACGATGAAATAACAAAATACTTAAGGAGTTTTAGCAATCAGCATTAATTTTGCATTTAAGTTGGAGTGTTCGTTACATTATTAACTTTAAAAGGGCCTGGTATTTTAGGTTGTAAAACAATTGTTAGTTCAATACTTCGTGTTATGTAGATTAAACTTATTTCTGTCCTACTTTACCCACTTTTCCCATTCGACATTGGTTTTCTGTAGCTTTTTCACTAGCAGGATCAGGATAACATGTAGAAATGCTTTTCTTGTGTTTCGGTCATAGAATATGAGATATGAGATGATTAGTTAATCTTTTGAAACGATGGTATTTTTAATAAACAAACAAACAAACAAACAAACAAACAAGCAAACAAAAAACTCTGCAGTTTTTAATTCTGCTATTATTTCATTTTTGGTCATACACCCCAAGGTTTCCCCGATATAATTTCCACAATACATCGAAACTCCTTCTATTTTGATAGATTAACCACATACGGTAAAATACCCAAGGAAAGATTAGCAGGCATGTTAAGGCTTATTTTTACTTTTCCCCTGAGCTTTAGTGATATTTTCGTTTCGGTAAGCTGAATTGAATTTTGAAAAAAGTTTTTAATTAAAGGCTTGTTCAAAAAATAGAAAAACACATTGTTTTTGGTTAAAAATAATGATATAAATAGAGTACATGCAAATACAATTTCCATAAATGTATACTCTTTTGCACACTCTATACATTAGTAAGTGTAGAAAGAATGAACAATCAATGAATGAGAAATCATAGTCCCTTGAAAATGAGGTTTATGTGGGCTATGATAAAACGTACTGTCACTTTAATTAAGTTACCAAATAACCAAATAGATGGAAACATGTGATGATAAGTTGTAATACGGAAAGAGTGAACACAATTTCATTTCGTAAAACTCTTACCTAGTTTATCCTAGGTCACGTCATCCTCCTAATGACTCCCATTTCGGTGTAGCAATCACGTTCAGGTTCTCCTCTCTGGTGGATATCCAAAATAATTGCACTTTACAACCTGAGGGAAATTCCATAAGAATGAATTGCATAAGTTACAGCTTAATGGACGATAGATATCAAAGTTAATGTTGGATGTCTGTAGAAAATCCCTTGTGATCCGCCTTGTCAACAGGGGTAATCTGGCAACCTTTAACAACATTAAGATATTTGAAAAACCTGAAAATAGCCTATTAAATGATACTTTGCTTTGTAAAAATTATGATTAAAAGGGCATAGAGTTTCTTATTATTTTCTAAAATTCGCACAGGTCGGAAAATCGTGCATAGTAATAAGCTACACTGTGAGATATCAACTGCAAAAAAGGAAATGCTGTATTTAGACGTTATTTCATGTATTATATTGTAAGAATCAGTGGTGTTAGGGTCATAAGTTATTTCATTAAAGTACAAAGGATTTTTTAAACTAAACTGTAAATGACAAAAGAAGTATCGAATTAATTTTACCGACCGGTATTTCATGTATTTAAATTGTAAGAATCAGTGATGTTAGGGTTGAGACTAGAATGATATACGGTGTATAGCATCCAAAGCTGTTGGTAAAGCGTCCTATCATTTGTTAGAATTAATGTAATAATTTGATACAAACCATGCCAATTTGTAATAGTTATCCGAGGTGACAGTGGATCCTTTTTCCTTTTAAGGTTGCATGTTTTTAGAGGTGTACACTCATCGTATAATTTTTCAAACGTTTGAATAAATACATTGTAATCATCGTCCACATCATTATCATTAAGTACTTCTTTCCATTTTACTTTTGACAATCTTTGTTTAAAATCACTTATATTTTCATTACACATTTTCCTTTTATATACATATTTTTTTTAATCTTGATTAGGTATATTTTTATAAGAACTACAAGGGTTACATGATAAAACGGTCAGTAGATGATCACTAATGTCAGTAACTATACATTTTGCTACTTCGAACAATACATTCATTATTTATGAGTATATTGTCAATAAAAATAGCTGATGTTATTCAAATAGGTTTATAGACTGATGGGATCATTGAGTAGGAATGCACGAGTTTTAGATAATCACGAGTAGGTTTGTCAGTTTCAGTTTTAAGAAGATCAATATTGAAATATTTGATTCACTTTTGAATTTCATCGGAGTTCAAACTTAAAATTTAAATCCCGCAATAATTGCTTTTGTGTTTCCCTAGATATAATTTTCATTTTAGAAAAGATGATTTTCACCTGTCAAATTAATTTGTAAAAAAAAAAGGACAAATCAACATTGAGGATGTATTTTAAAACAATGAAAATATTCTATTGCAACAGATATCGTTTAAATTGCATAGAAAGTCAAACTACGGTTGAATTGCGGTAATAAGATTATTTAAACAAACATGTTCGCTTTGTAACCGAATGTTCAATTATTGTTGACAGAAGATCTGATTTTGCTATTCTAAGTAAATGAGGTTTAAAATACCATAAACATACGTAAATTTAGAAATAAGTTGCGTAAATACGTAGGTGCCTTGGAAAAAGAAACATCATACATGACTTATGGTTGATCGTTAGTGCGCATTAGAACGAAGTATTAACAAAATGCTTAAGGAGAATTAATGGACAGCTTTACATTAAAGGATGTGTTAATTACAATAATAAATTAGGAAAGTTATGAAACAGACTGAGAGATTAACACTTAAGTGACCAAGGGGAGGGGGGGGGGGGTTCCTAGGGCCCTCGCAAAAACGCTTAAAAATTTTACATCGCCGCTCCATGTAATTGTCAAACTTAACGCAGCGGGTCCCTCAGTGGCAAAACAATTTCAAATCGACCCAGTCGTTTGGTGCTAATTAACATAAAGTGATTTTTCGAGGGCGCTGTTCAAATTTGTTTTGCCCATAAATTCGAAACCGAATAACTTTTTTCTAATTTTATTTTTGCAATATAATAGTTCTTGCAATGTGCAAATTTGAGCTAAATTTCATGCGAAAATTCCTTCGGGAACACGGTTTTTGAAATTTTTGGCGGGAAATTAATTATTTCATCCGATTTTCAAAAGTGTTTCTGTATTTTTGTCCTTATTACATGCTTTATCATTGACCAGACTTTCAACGTAAAATTCATACCGGAAGGATGTTTTTTATGGGGGGGGGGGGGGTCCCTAGGATCCCCCCTCGGGCACCAACGGGAGGAAATACCTTGGTCACTTAAGTGTTAATATTAATTACACTTACAAATCGAAAGGCCACCGTTGGTGATCGAATTACATGACATTAGGTTTTATATGTATTATATGTATTGTATTATCATTATTCTCGTCATTATTTTGGTCATTTCCATGTCTTGTGGTTGAAAATGAAATGTGGGTGGCCAGACACATTGTCAAGGGGATAGGTTCATCGTATAGTAGTAGTTACAAGTGTTTTATTGCTAAGCATACACGTGTTTTAATATTATCCCCTTAAAAGATCATTAGGGAAACTTTTCAAAATCAGCCACAAATCGATAACGAACTCTTGATCGTTATATCTGTAAATCATCTGATGTTGCCGTGCCATCCCCGTCTATCAGATCCCCCTTGATGGTTCGTTAAGGAACCTTTCAAAAATAGACACAAATCTTGAGGGAACTCTTGATCATTATTTGCATCTTTGTATCATCTGATGTCGGGTTTTATGATATTCCCGTGACTTCAGTATCACCACCCCGTCATTGTTGTCCTCCTTTTTTCATTTGTGATGGTTCACCATCTGACTTTGCAGATGATATCAATTTTGATTTTATTATTTCGTCTGTTACACCATTTTCTAAGCTTTAAAATGACACCTTACTTGTTGAAATTGATCTGGCCATAGCATATATGTCCGCTACAATATTATTCAGCAATCTCGTCGTTTGCATCTCTTTCAACTCATACATAAATAGATAAAAATCGATATCGATAAATGATGAGTATTTTTAAACTAAAAAGTAATAAGTACATTTTAACAATAACTGCCCTTCTCGTAATGATATGTTTTTGTTCCATTGCCCGTAACCATTATCCCATTAGTAGGAAAGCAAACATTGTAAAAGCAGTGTGACGCAAAGATGTTGATTTATTTATGAAGTTTCTAAATTATTTTTGTCACATGCATTTGCTAATTGCGCTCATTCTCCAATTTTGCAATGCCAGAAGTCACTAGTGATTGTTTTGTTTTATAGGTTATTGTCCCGATGCTTAATGGAAAAGAGCGTGTATGTACTTAAATGTACACCATAGTTTCCGCCATATCATATTGTAACAGCTAAATGTTTATCAAGAACATTTCAATGATTTCGTTTGACCCTGTCTTGTATCGAAATGTCTTTATCAGTCCTTCAACTTTGTTTGATTCATAATGCATGTTATTGGTAAACAATTAGAATTATGCTTTCCGGGTTTTCCTCTATTTTGGCAATTTCAAACAAAATAATGAAAAGATAACCAAGAACTATATCGCTAAACAACAAAAGGAAAAAAAAAATTGACATATAGGATTAAAGTTTACATGCTTTATAGGCCCATATTATTTTTTCAAGTATGATAACTGGAGCTGTTTTTGTTTTAATTGCGAGACTCTAACCCCATCTTAATGTGTAAAACAGGCATAATTTGGAAAGAATCTGCGAATTGAAACATATTCAAAAAGTATACAAAATAAACATGAATAAGAAATCTGTTTGAAATTTAAATTGTTGTTTAAATTACACCAAAAAATTGATTGACACATGTGATGAAAAGTAGTAATATACGACAAGAGTAAACACAATTTCGTTAGGAAAGTATCTTTAGTAGTTTATCCAAGGTTATGCCATCCTTAATTAACCGCCTTATTACTCACATTTCGTGTTGCAATCACTTTCATGTTCTCCATCTCCTCACTAGTATATATACTAACTACCTGCATTATACAACTTGAAGGAAATTCCATTAGAATGAATTGCATTATTTGAAGTTAAATGAACAATATAAAGATGTCAAAGTCAATTTTGTAAGTATGTCTTTATGATATTATACATACTCAATGTTTGTTGCCAGGTAAACGTATATACATTTCAAACACTTGGCTATCACATGTGATGTTCTTTTGCTCAGATATGATTGAAAAGTATAAGACTTCATCATTAACCCTCGTCTACACGAGGGAATTGTTTCATCCCTAAAGTTTTTTACCAAATGACCACAGTCATACGGATATTTTCTTTTACATCCTTTGCAGTCATTCTGATGAAAAACTAGGAGGGGGTATTGCCTAAGGTGGGGTTAGGGAAGGCCGTCAACTTTTGGCGGGGTTAGGCGTTTTGAAATATATATGAGGCTGAAACTTTAAGAGCATGTTAATATTTTATTTCCCTTCTTTATTTGCAAAAAACGAAGAAAACTGTTATTCAGAACTTTTATAGCAACATTTTGAATTTGCTGGCCAAAATCTCGATTTTCCGATCAAGAGGAAACCTATGACGTCATGATTACGCAACATCCTAGTCGATTTTTCTGACCTTGGAATCCTTGGATAGGCCTGGGAGAACCATATAGTTCTAGAAATAGAAACTAGTCACTAGTAAATCCAATTGCACGGCTCCATTGATTTTATATCTTGCTAAACGGGCTTAGTGCTTGTAATAGATGCATGATTGACAGATATAATATTTATATCACCAAAATATGGATCATTAGAGACTTGGTGTTTGCAACTTGATACACATCTGGTAACCTATTTTATATATACATCACAAATGGTTCAGGTACGCAAAATGATATCAGCGTAAAGTAATGTAAACTGAAGTTACCTGGGGATGTATCGACTTGAATATTAGATTGAAAATGTTAACACATCAACCAATCGACGAAACAAACAAGCAAACACACACAAACACGAAATAAATAAATAAAGAAACAAACACAAAGGTATTTAATTTGACACAAATATAATAAAGGTCATTGAAAGCACTCAGAACAAATGTTATAACACCATTTACCACATGGAGCAACAATACTATTTTTTTACTTATTGGGAATTTGGATTCAGGCTGGTCAAGTTGATATTTACAACTATTTACGTTATTAAATTTACAACAAATTAGGTTATACTTTTTGTAGTATAGACAGTATCTTTAATCGAAAAAAAAACACACGATCGTATTATGACGACATACATGTACAGTAGGATGAAGAAAATTAATGATCTTTGTATCTCCTCAAACGATGATGTTAACAATTCCAAATGAAACGTGCTTTTTATCAAATAACTTGGAAGGACGTTTTAATTTGTGTAATATGAGTTTATTTAAGGCGAAATTGCTGAAGTGGACAGAACACGGTAACATCCTACAGGTTCAACAGTTCAACAAATGTAACGTGACAGTTATCTTTTTATTTCTCTTTCTATCAAGAAAAAAAGTTTTATCTTAAAAAACATCAATGAATTTCAACTCCTAGCAAATTAATGTATATTCATTATAAAACGAATCAATTTCATATCTATATATTACTGAATAACTTTTGATGATGTTCATTTGATTTCCTGGAAACCCAAATTCATAAACTTAATGATAAGAAGATTTGAAATGCAATCTGATGTAAGGTATAGTTTTACAGGATAAGCTTACATAAAGCTCGTGTAATGATGGTATCCTTGCTGCAAACAAATAAATCAGAAAGACAAACAAAACAAAAATTATGAATTATGAGTTCGTATTACATCAATATCCTAAACAAATACGATTTAGCTTTAATATTAGATCTCAAGCATTCTAAGATATTCTAAAATAATAAGAAAGGGAAAACCAATCTCCCTCTTCAGCGTGTTGTTCTATTAATATCTTTGTAGTAGATATTTCATCACTCTATTAGATATTACCAATGCACGTTTATTATATCAAGATCAGGATTTTTTTTTTCCAAATTTAATTGTTTGTCTACTATGATAAATTGTTCTCTGCAATAATAGCAAATAGAAAAAAAAAATAGTAATACTAAAATTATGATAATTGTCGATCAAAAAATTACAACATAGAAATACCTCAACAATAAAGACTTATTTTTTAATACAGAAGCTAATAATTATATCTTATACGATGGTGAGCAACAACCAAGATTCAAAACCGGAGACAGATATTTATGTTATATCTAATGAAAGAAAAGTGTTTTAATAGGCACACTGTATTGCTAAACGGGTATATTTACTTAATATTGAATGGCTTGACATGTTGAGGGCGATACAAAAAATATTGTACGAGCTAAAAATATTGCACTAGTCTTCGACTTTTGAAAATAATTAATTGGCATAGAATAATTTTCATACCTTCATTCAGCTCAGAGCAGCTGAAAATATTCTTGGAAAGGTGCCCGGATGTGTACAATATTTTTTAGAATATTGTACAGTACGTATCCTGGTACTTTCGTAAAAATGTACAATACACAGTTTCATAGTATTGACAAAAGTTCGATATAATTTAGGTTATTTCAAACAAGAATATAACTAGCTACTCAAAGTTAACAATCCCTCCATCTTATACATAATAAGCTTCAAATGAATCCGATAAATTCATATAGGAAATAAAGTTACAACGTAATCCTCTATTGTCATTTTTATCAAAGATTATTCGACCTCATTTTTGGAAAATAGTTAAATAACTTAAACTTGCGAAGATACATGTAAGCTGTCTTATTAAAGAAGATTATTCACATGATTTCCATGTATTTATTATGTATGCAGCTTAAGGGGAGGCAGGGGTCCCAAAATGTGAAAATTTGCTATTTTGGCCATTTTTGCTTTTTTACAATTTCAAAATACACACAATTTCACCTTTTATTTGCTTTTTATTTGACTTCAATCGGACCTTCCGTTCAGATTTTATGGCAATTTCAATGGAAGGAAGTCTCGCAAAATTTATGTTTCTCCTATACAAATGTGTGTATTGCATTTCTTTTGTATTTTATTGTTTTCAAGAAGTAAAATTTCAAGAAAAAGTGAATAAAATGACGGAAACTTGTAGATTTCACTTCTTTTTGGTGTAGTATTTTCATTTTGTCCATGGCTGAAATGTTTTAGGTTCCAAAAACACTTCTAATGAAGCTAATTAGCATAATTTTATTCATAATTTGCAAAATTTACTGTTTTTCGTCGTTTTCGGCATTTTACGCAAACGCGTTTTTCAGGACTGCGCGCAGTTTTTCTCGGAAACCGTTCATCCGATTTACATGAAACTTGGTGAGAATCTTTAAATTAGGCAGATCTAACTTATTTTAAAGAGAAAAGTTTAAAAGAATCCCTTATTGTTTCGTTAGACAGGTTTTCGTATTTTTTTTTTCGATTTGCGTAATTTTTGAAATTACGCATTCCAAGTACGCGCTGTACGAAACACTTTTAATTTATTTCTTTTTATAATATTTTTAAATATATGTGTACAAAAGAAGAAGTTCAAAATCATTTCTGAACATATCTGAAAACTGCGTGCAGTGATATCCTTTAAAAATCCAATATGGCCGCCGTTGCCATGACAACGGATGACGCGACATTCGTAAAAATGCAATAAAATGAATTCTACACTTCATATACATCATCCCACCAAGTATGAAGTTCATTGAATGTGTATTTTAGAAAATCACCTTTGGGACCACTGACTCCCCTTAAGTACATATTCTTTTTGAAAATATCAGTGTCTTATAAAAATATGTGGAACTTAGAATAATGTAAAGCATACATGGTTAACTTGGTGAAAGATCCCGATGACGTTCGAGGTATATAATCCTTTATGAGTAGTATTTTTAGTCGCGCTTACCCTAGCTTTAAACTTCAACAGTACCTCTCCCTGATAAATCTTTACTTTGATTTATATTTTTGTATGTAATGGGTAAAATGTTGTTTACACATTTATTTTCTGTCACAACATGTACGTATTAACATTTTCGGAATTCTCGGGACATTCTTACTATGTATCTACTGAATTGCGAATATGCCAGTGTCTTGATGCCGTCCAAAACCAAACTTAAAAATTCCCCAAAATAATTTAATGATTTTAAAATCTTTTTTGAATAATATTGTTATCATTGGCATTAACTGTCAACCATCTATTATCTAAGGAAGTGAGTAAACGAGAAAGCTAAGAGCTTTTATTAAAAATGTCAAAGATAATTTTTTTCAAATAGAAGGCTATGTATCAAATGTCGTCTACTGTGTGATTGGATTTTAACATTGTTCACTAACAAGGTTACATATAACAA
>JXSR01S009662.1:30916-44149 GCA_000969725.1 Ophiothrix spiculata
CAGAGTAGGCTATACATAAGTTAAACATATCTCAATGAGAATGAGACAAAGGAAGTCAAATGTCTCAGTTTTAATATCGTTTAAAACATTTTACACCTCTGTAAAAGTAACACTTGACATTCAGCACAGTTTTTTTTTTAACTTGAACATGCTGAATAGGCTCCTTCAAACTATATATACTCGATTATATTCAGAGCTCTTGTTTGTTGGTTTGTCATTTTAATCATATTAAAACTGCAGCAGAGTGATGTAATTGATTTACTGTTTTACGGCAGTTTATTATGAAATTAAAAACAAATTAATGTTAACCTGTAATTTGCTTAATTGTTTTTACAAAATAGTAAAAAGTGCACCAACTTTCTATTTTTTCATTACACCCCGACGAATACTTTTAATATAATTTTTATATTCTTGTTTAGGTGAGAACTAGGTTTAATAAAAATAAAAAAGTTCAATATATTCTTCAATCAAATATAAAGAATTGAGAAACAAGAAAACAAAATACAACTTTGGTGTTGAGTAGAACCTGATCAGCGTTTTCTCAAAAAGTGATTAAAATTCAACACGTGTAATTCCAACTTTATGCATTAAATTGAAATAAATGAAATTGAAGGTTTTACTAGCATCTCCTAATTTAATGAACCTTTAAGCAATTTGATATCTGAAGTAAAATGGAAGAGTTCCTAGCGTAATTCCAGTCATGACTGTTTTAAAAACCCATGTCTGCATAATGGACGTGTTCTTCGTCACTAAGAATATAAAATTATTGTATTCTAAACATTTGACTTGAAGGACACACTAGGGAAGCAAACATCCCAGGTACTTAAGAGCATTTCCTTAAAAAGATTGGAATTTAAATAAACAAATGCGTGATTTTTAATGGCCCATGCTCTGTGAGACAGTTGATTTGTTAACGTCTCATATTTGCTCTGTAATACCACGTTTTATAAACTAGCTTAAAGGGGCAATGGACAAGTTCAGCATCATCCCCAAACTTTTCCCAATTCATTTTGAGATTCTTGCATCATTTGAAGTGTTAGCGGTAATATTGGCAGTATGCAAAGTTTCATAGTCAAATTCAAACCTTTTATATCAAAATATTTAGATATTCTTTAAATTCTAATTATCGTGGTCGACAACGATAAATACCGCCCTCTATAGTTGGATGTTTGAAATTGTCCTTTTAAGGAGATCTAATGCAATCTATGATGTAAAAGGAAAGTTTTAAAAACAAATATCTGGCTCTTTCATGATATACAGCATCAATAAATACGTTTAGAGAATAGCCTCATAACCAAGATCAACAAACAAAATACAAATCAAAATATTCCCAATGTTTAGTAATTGACTGTTATTTTCTAGCATATAAAGTGTAAATCATCCACAAATAAAATTTCACAATTTTGTACAATGCCCCTTTAAGGATCACACACACATAATTGTGCTATTCTTCATCTGTGAGTATATTTTTAGACAGTGTTATCTTTCTTAGAAGTCAAGATATTCAGTATAAAACTGTTCACTTTGTAGTTTATTCCTGGTATATTTAGCAAATACTACAATGTTAAATTATGATTATATCTACGAGGGTCATTCAAAAAGTTCTACCTGTCGTATCATAACTTTTGTTCTAATAAAGATAACTACTTGAAAATTGGCAAAAATATAGATAAGAATATCACCTATACATGGTGTAACAATCATATCAATATCTTGTCTACATTTCTGTAGGTGATCTGAAAACCACAGTAAGTTTCGGTACACCGGAAATGGTCAGAATATGTGCACCATTTTTAAAATTTGCTCAAGTACAGTGAATTGAAAAGGCCATAAAATAGGCAAGTAGTGTTGCTATACAGTGACAATTTTATAAAACATAAGAATAGACATACAATTATTCGGGATGATTAAAAAAACTGACCCAAACTGAAAATAATGGTCATTCACAAGCATAACAATGATAGGAACGAATGGCCCCTGCAGCAATAATATTAAAATCAACAAAGACACAGTTAACGAAGAAATTGACCTAAATAAAACAAGATGTAAAATGGTGGCATTATCAAGCTTGATTTTTAACTATATTTTCATGGTAGATACCAAAAGGAACCTAATTCAATTTGTTGTGTAGTAGCTTTAACTATTGTTTTTCACACAAAAACGCACTTGGAAAAGTCACGCTACAGAGAAACACTCCTTGCTGATATTCGTAACATGAGAGGGTACATGACATCCTTTCAAATATTGACATTCTTAGTAATTTCTATCTGTAACAAGATTACTTTATCAGTTAAAATGACTTGTTGGACTGTAAGGTACACTCTCATTTCAAATTTGTTCTGTAAATTACATACATTTTAGGTATGCATATGGTTGTTCATACATAATCTGTACACATAATTTCAGTTGTAATGTCGTTAGATATTTAACCGTTTCCCGTGTACCGAAACTTACTGTAGTTTACAAGTCACCTACAGAAACCTAGAAATGATATTGATATGATTGTCACACCATGTGTAGGTGACATTCTTAGCTATATTTGTGTCAAATTTCAAGTAGCTACATTTAATAAAACAAAAGTTATGATACAACAGGTAGAACGTTTTGAATGACCCTCGTTTGATAATCAGGATGTCTTGATGTGTATAAAGTACGTACTTCATGATACGTTTTACAGTACTTTCAATTTGGGTCAACAAACCATTACTACATGCTAGAATTACTTTTTGTCTAGCCTTATAACAAATAATAAAGATCTGTGAAATGTAGGTCTCCAACTGAACTTTACTGTATAATGCACAATCCGTCTAAAACATAACTAACATATACCAATAAAACAGACTGGTGATTTTAAGCACCATCGAATATATCGAATAGCCCTGATTCAATATGAAATCAATAAGACACTGCACATCATTAGGTACACTTATCTGAACCTACACGTTTTTCAGATGTCGATAACACCATATATTGGCATACTAGAATAAAGGGTTCATTCATATTTTCCGTGAGTAATCGCTTGATTTTGCCCGAGGGCAGGATGGCGCTCAGTATCGCGAAGCGATGCTCGCCATTGTGTCCCAAAACGAAAACATTTCCCTCCAAAAGGTCCACTTTAAGAAAATCCGCACCACCTTGAAAAAATCCTGGCTATGGGCATGATTGAAAGCTCATATAATTTGTTGTTGTCTAAAAACTGATGTTCATTTTTAAATGTCATATAGTTTCTACTAGTTTGCTAACGATTTAGAAAATATTCATAACATATAGCAGATTAATTTGAGGTAAAAAGAACCTAATAGATTTTAAATAAGAAAAAAAACTAGTTTACGAAACATTTCACATTTCAAAACTGTTATGTATTTAAGATAGTAAAATAAATTAACTCCTAATTTGGTGTTCCAATCAGCTTGCAACTAAAACTGCATAATATCTATGTTGTTTTTTTTATAAATCAAGCTTATGAATCTAGTTTGATTGTGGTAAAAAAGTATTTATATCATCTAAACATAACACAGATAATAGTCTTCACCTGACACCTGTATTCAATTGATGAAACAAGACCAGATCAAATTTCAACAGTACTATTATCTTGTCTTACCTGAATAGACATTCAATCAGCAATGGTAAATTAATACCGTGATAGCTAGCTAGAGAATAATTCGCGTGAACCTTTCATAATAGGACTATATAAATTCTTGGGCAAGTCATTAACAATAATGTTCTTTATTTAAAGAATAAGTGCATCGGCATCAGTTTTTTTTTTACTTCATACAGTTTATTTTTAAAGCCATGCAGTTTAGTAATAACATTTCTTAAGTTGTAACTGTAAGTAATCAGATGAACATAAGCCATAAACCTCTTAACTATCCATACACAGTCCCAATGTATCTTTGTTTGATTTGTAGAGTTATCATAATTATATCTTGTATTATAATCCAAACAAATTTGGAAGGTAATTGAATAGTTGGTTGGTACGCCCTTAGTAAACTACGTTAGAAAAAGACTTTATAAGACGACAATCTTGTGACATAAATATCCTCTTATCACTTTTTCTATTTTTTAATGAAAAACCTTATAAAATGTAGCGTTTCTGAAAAGAAGCAAATGTGAAGATTGAAAGGAAAAGCTTCGATAGTAATCGTTCATTTAGCTAAAAGTAAATTGTTAGCATTGAAGGGCTTAATTGATACGAATCTCTATCTGCGTATATAATTCCTTAAATTCTTTATACCTTATTCTAAACTTAAAATAAATAAAGAAGGAAGAACGTTATTTATCAGTTGATGTAATTCCGTTTGCGTTCTGATGAAGTTAATCACGGTTCAATGGATGCATTAGTGTTTGACGTTAACGTTTTTAGTCGACAAAGAATCATCATCCTCATCTACGTTCAGATCATGCGATATCAGGAGCATTTTTTCTAACTTCATGTAATTTTTTAAAGAATGCCATATAGCAACATTTACTTTAACAAGGTTTTAATAACCTTTGATTTATATATACAACAAGAGTGGTTTGTTAAAATGGAATCTTTCCATAAACCGCAGTTCGTTTGTCACAACAGCTGTATTTCTGTCTTATACGTATGTGTTGAAAGTCAGACGGACTACGTTATTATGACATCCTTATAACCACAAATATTGTGTCTAACCTTGTCTACTTTTATATGACTTGAAATGGCAGAAGTATACCAGCTTGTCATATTGTAAACATACCGATGAATTAACGTAGGACCCTGCAAGGAAGTGCTGAAGTGGTTGAACATAATCTTATCTGAACATTATCTGAACATGTTCAATGCGTACTAAATTAATGATAAACTAATATTAAAAACGTTTTCTAGGTAATAATAAAATGATGATAAAGAATCAGCATCATATTTTAAGAATGACTTGTGCATGGCTTTTCAATATATAGAGATAAAGCTTCAATCAATTATTATATTAATGATAATCTTTATCTATATTTCACTGTTTTATATATTTTTATATCTAAAACTTAGTTATCAAGGGGGGATTATCGATTAAAATGACACATATATTTAGAAATTAAAATATTGGCATAGCAAAAATTATGAAATTTAAGCTTTCAAACAGTTTTTATTTGGTGAAAATCGGGTATATGGTTCTCAAGATATGACCGATCAAAGTGGAGAAGTTTATTCAAACATTTCCAAAAATAATGCATTCCTTATTCTTTTACATATAAAAACACTAAAGTGGTGATATTTAACACTATTTTAGTTTTAAGAATACAAATTCAAAAAATAATAATTGCCGATGTTACTGTTACCAACTTTGCTTTCGGAAATTATGCTTGCAATTTTGTTGATGTTAAATATCACTGGTTGAGGAATTTCTTATGTATTTCATTGTTTTTCTCCTCCTATTTTTAGTATTTAAAAGAAATGCCATATCTCAAGAACCGATACTCCTATTCAGATGATTTTTTCACTTAAATTTATTATAAATCAATATGATATGAAAACATGTAACTTTGTAAGCTGAAATACAAAATATACTATTATTATTATTAATATAGTATTATTACCCTAATCTTGAGACGCGATTATCTCAATTTGTGATTTTCGGGTAGTTGAAAAAGTCAAATAAAAAAACTTATATGTTCTGAAGGGGCTAGAGTGATGAAACTTAGCAAAATATTGTTTATGACATGTTCTATGATCCTATGAGAGCTTTTGCAGAATACACATCCAGCTCAAAGCTCTCACCAGCAGCTAAAAATTGGAGGATCTAACAACTTGTTGCCATGGTTACACTTAATATGTTTTCCGCAAACCCTCTCATAGGATCACACACTTTAAATGTCTTAGTAATTGTGTAGCATTGTAAGTTAATATAATACTTAGAAATGGATATTTTTTTGTTCACAAATTTTAGTTTTTGTATAGCCCAATTTTAAAGTGCATTGACCTTTGACCTCCGGTGAACCATGGGCAGTAGCCAAAATATCACATGAAGACTTTTTCCAATAAAATGGTACCAAACATGCCATAATTCATTGTAAACCTGCTGAGTTATTGTTAATTTGAATATATGTGTCATTTTGATGGATCATCCCCCATAATAATTACTGCTGTTATTTCAATGAAAAAAAAAGCACCTTATACTACAACCCGCACTTGATGAAACACATTAAGACAGAAAACAAAAATGTTATAAACTTAGTAATTGCATCAATTTATCAAATATTTATATATATAGCTTATGCTTAGCTATGGTAACAATAGCCTTACGGTGGCGTTTGTACGAACGATTACGAAAGTTTATTTGACCACTTCGTAAGCATTCGTACGAATTTCTTCCGGTGGCCGTACGAAAGAGTTTTTACTCATAATCAGTTTGCAAGGTCGCAGACATTTGTTACGACGTTAGTGCGATGGATTTTAGATTTTTCAAGAGTAAAGTGTGAAAAATGGAAGACAAGACGAACTAGAGACAAAAGAAAATGGTATTAAGAGACGATGAGGAAAGAAAGAGCGACAAGAAAAAAGGGAAATATACCAAAAGGAACAAAGCAAAAGAGCAGGGGTAAAATTGAAGAGAAAATAATTTAATGGCACAAAATACCGTCATTTAATACTTTCGAATTGAAGTTGGAGTACGGTACATCACCAACCATGTCAACATTAACATATCAAGCAAATGTAATTACTATGCTAATTCCAGAGAGTCCGCTCTGGCAAATCCTCATTAAAAACGTTAATTTGAATAGGAATTACAATCGCGAAGTTCTTACGATGTTTGTACGGCAACCGTATGGCAGTCGTGCGAACGCCGTGCGTCAAACGTATGCAGGGTTTCGCAAGGCATTTGTAACAAATCTTGGAAAGGACCATTTGACCAGGCTGCGAACATAAGAACTGTTTTTGATTGTGCGGCATTGGTACGACGTTCGTACGAAACATTCAAACAACTGTTCGCAGCTTGTTCGTACGGTGTTTGCAACCAAGTTATAAGGGTATGTTTGACCTATTTAAAAAACACCAAAAACTAATTTTCAGCAAGGTCAAACATTGTCCTGAAAAGACATTTCATAAAAATGAACATTTGACAGATACTTATACAACAATGTAACATTCTTGCGAACGTCGTGCAAACCTCATTCTTAAAAGATTCGTACAAATCTTGTGTTCGTACGAACATTGTGGCCATATCTTTACTGTTTGGGTTTCTACACTTGCTCTGATATCTTGTTTATCTTGCAATGCAACGGGTTATTCTTAAGTATAGAAATAAATGAAAAAAAAACCAACCAAACAAACAAACAAACAAGCATGTAAATAAACACATTTCCTGTAGTGGTTCTGACAATACGTCACTAAAGGCTCTGTCACACATCACGAAACGTACGAATAACGAACTAATGACGTACACTGGTTTGGTCATTGAAATACATGTATATCGATTACCAAACAGTGTACGTTATTAGTACGTTATTCACATGGTACGGTGATGTGTGACACAGCCTTAAAGGCTCTGTCACACATCACCGTATAGAGCAAAACGTACGCCTAACGTATTTAATCCCACTATTGTTCTGTTTTATGCATTGTTGTTCGTCATGTGTTCGTTACAAGTACGTCAAATACGTTATCCATACAGTCTGTCCGTTATGTATATGTTTAATTCGATGTTCATACGGTGGTGGTCCGTTTAGCACACGTTCAATATGTGAAACTTTTATACGTTATTCATACGTTTTGCTCTATACGGTGATGTCTGACAGAGCCTTTAGGTATTCATTTAACATTATTTTGTGAGGTATCATCATTAAGATCAATGTGAAACATCAACATCACATGCTTATGGTCGATTTTATTCCTGGAAATACAAGAGTAAAGGGTTGAATGTATTGAACCAAGTAACTGATGACAGGTTTGTACTCTTGAAATAAGCAATGATGCCTTAATGAAATGGTGACACGGAGGTGAACAGAAATAGCTGTTTAACAAGTATCATGGGATAAATTCAGCTCTAACTGTAATTGACCGTATCGTTTAGAGTCCAATATTGAGCTTTCCTGTTATATGTTGTACATGTTTGTGTATTAAAGCTGGGATCGTCAGTGGCAAGAGAGCTGTTAATTTCCTAGTATTAATAGCCCTTATCCATTTGCGATTCTTTTTTCGATGCACCAGGAGTCAATCGACAATGTATCACATTAAGAGAATCGGTAGAGCATCGCAAACAAATGTGTACTTGCATTGAAATTCATCACGATGATTTAAGGATACTTAGGCTAGTGTTTGTATTTTCTTTCCCTTCTAAAATTTGTGCCAACAATTATTTGGGTATTAGTGGGAGGGACTGACTGAGGTGGGTTTAGGTGAATAGCATTAATTTTGTACTCGGCCCACTGTTTTGTTTACATTATTCAGGAGAACATCGCATACGGTTCGACAAATCATCGCCGCGACGTCGGTAAGATGTCGTCTCGACATCGAAAGACCATCTTGACAATTTATTTCATGACAAAACATCGTAACTGCATCATGAGAAATTTCATTCAATAGCTTTAATTTAATTCTACATACATTATTATCCCCTTTCAGGTTTATATCTTTGTAAATCCATTGTGAGTTGTGTCGAGGCGACAGTTTGTGGAACCTGTTTGTAAATGGTTTGTAATAGCATTAACCACCCCCTGAGGTTTTTTCCTCGATGCATAAAAACCCAAAAGCAACCGACCCCACGTATTTAGGTAATCACTTTTACATCCTTTGCGGTCATTTTAATGAGAAATTACGGGAGTACCACCTAAGATGGGGTTAGGGTAGGCCGTCAATGTTGGGGTGTAGGGGTGGGGGGTTGGTGAAGCCCCGGACAATTTTAAGTCGTCATTTTGAAAAATATATGCATGCCATGAAGCTGAAACTTGCAGGGCATGTTAGAATTATCATTTTTCTTCTTTATTAGCAAAAACGTGATGAAAATCGGTCATAGCAAAATTTTGATTTGGTGGCCATTTTGCCAAAATTCCGATTTTCCGATCCGAACGAGCTTTATGACGTCATAATTACGTAACGCCTTGGCCGATTTTTGTGATCTTGGTATCATTGGATAGGAGAGGACCATACCTATCTATTGATAGCAAAATTAAGTTCATAGGGAGTTCCAAAAGTCATCGTCAAGATCCCGCCAAAACATCGCATAGACAACATAAGAGCTTTGTCATTGTTTTCTAATTTCATACATTCTCGATGCATCGACGATGCTACAAAAGCATAGTAGCTCCAGGTCATTAGTTTTATAATTTTCCCTAGCCTTCAGCCAATTATATGATAACAAAAATGATAACGGTTAATGAATATTCTTATACGCGTTTGTAGATGTAAACGTTGACAAAAGTATTGATCTTGTTTCCATCAAATTAAGTGTGGTATAGAGTATAAATATATTTTTATTAATATTCTTGATATAATAATTTGTTTCAAGAATAAAACTAAAATTGCCTTATCAAAATAGTTATTTCGATATCATATTATAGGTATTATGAAAAAGACATAGCCCAGATTTCAAGACTTGCTTGTATTACGCACTTTTATTGTTCAGCTTCTACTGCATTTTCATCATTAGGAAAAACGAAAAAGCTCTGAAGAAAACATAATACTTTTTACCCCCACAATAGCTGAACAGCGTTATAGTTTTAATGAAGTAAATGATGTAATGCTCTAATTATTGTTCGCTATAATTGTACAACTAGAAAAAAGATTGCAAAATGCTTTTGTGCGAAATGAATAGAGCTTAGATTAACATTGTTTAAAACATTAAATCACAGCGCTCTTTATAATGCCGGTGTCCCAAAGGATGACTTATGCTCGCTTCAAGACATTGCTGTCTAGTCACATTTCCGACAATTATTTTACTGCTGATGATTATACTGTTTTTGTATCTGGCAAAACAAAACTTATATTATATTAAGTGGAAGTAACTAGACTTGTAATAATATTTTTGGTTTATTGGATATGATTGAATAATAATGCTGTTCCTAATTCATTTCCCGACTCGAAATTACAGTTCGTCTTGTTGTCGAAAAAGGTTAGTGACTATCATTTAGAAAACAATTTTACAACGAACCGTGGACGCTCTCTATTATGAACTCTCTGTAATGTTTCGACAGTTTATACAATTTGTAACAGACAGAACAAAGGCTTTGACATTCTGTTTAAGCTGGACCCATAACTATATGTGTCGCTGTTAAAGTCAAGATGTTTATTACTACAACAGCATAAACGCATGTCTAGTTTCCCATTTCTAGATATAATAACATGATCATAAAATGAGGTAAAACTGAAATGAATTTAGAAATCTACATACCAAGGTGTTTACTAAACGTTATATTGTATTTCAAATATGTGATTCTCATTGGTACAAAAATGGGTAGATTATGTTTAAAAATCATGCATCTGTTTAAAAACAGCTGTTTGACTTAACAAGATGCACTTCTCCTTTGTGGTTCTTACATGTTAAAATCAGAATATGAATAATACAATTTAGAAAAGAGAATATTAACCCTAGTCTTCCCCCTAAGGTTTTCCCCGCAACATAAAAACGCAAAAGCAACCGACCTCAAGCATTTTGGTAATCTCTTTTACATTCTTTGCAGTCATTTTGATGAAAAAATTAGGGGGTACCACCTAAGGTGGGGTTAGGTTAGGCCGTCAAAGTTGGGCTGTAGGATGTGTGTGTTTGTTGCAACCCGGCGACATTTTTGAAAATTTTAAACCGCCATTAAAAAAAAATACGCATGCTATGAGGCTGAAGCTTGCAGGGTTTGGTAGAATTATCATTTCCCTTCGGTTTTTTTTTTCAAAACAAAACAAAACAAACAACGATGAAATTCTGTTTTTTGGAAAAAAATGATTTTGGTGGCAATTTTTGTCAAAATTCCAATTTTTCGACCTGATAGACCTTTTTGACGTCATAATTACGTAACGCCTTGGCCGATTTTGTGATCTTATTATCTTATTTTTGTGAATATAACAAAAGACAGTAAGATTAAATCTGTCATAGCAGGAATATGATAGGGATTAAAGAAATCTAAAGGAGAACATAAAGACATTACAAAGGTATAGGCTTTTCTTAGATCTATAAATACATGTAGAGTGCATGATAAACGACTATTATAGGCATTTCTTTGAACAGACCCCAATCTCTGTTATTCTTTCAAGACATTATTGTACATCGACGGACGTGAATTTATCTTGTGATGTCAAAATATACAGCTAATGCTGCATTCATTTATTGGTTATTGTTGCCTATAAAAACCGCAACTTATTTGTATTGAGACCGTAGGAAAAGAAATTTGTTGTTAGATGCTATTTTTCAGTATTATTACATTTGCAATACGGGGATGACATCATTTGAACACTTTGGTTAAACCAACTCAACTCAGCAAATGGCGAACTCACACATCATGGATTTTCTTCTTTTTCAGGGTGCTTGAATATATTGTTGAGACCAAGAAATTATGCGTATTTGAGGCGTCGGTAGTTAACACGGTATCGTTATTTCGTAACGGTCTTAACATTTAAGTGCATAAGGGGGTCCATATGGACCGTGGAATTTGTAGCTCGCCCGTTAAAACGCAACATAAACCAATAAAGCTGTCTCATGTAATCAAGATAGGGATTGTGCTTGTCTTTGCGCAAAAATAAAATCAAATCGGTCGCGTCGTTTTTCAGATAATTAGCATAAACTGGTAAAATGATGGCGCTGTTCCAAGTTTGTTTTGTCCTTAAAAACGAGACGAGACAACTGTTTATGAGCCAAATTCAATTGAAAAATTCCTTTGGAAAAGCAGATTTTTAATTATTGGCGGGAAATTTTACGTAAAACATGGAAATGTGACACAAATTAGACACTTTGCCGCCATTTTCAAACGGAAAGATGGATCATTATGTTTCGTTTTTGTTTCATATGAATTGTATTGAGTTGATGTATCACTGAGAACAGGTTTAAAGATAAATAATGTGAAGAACATTGTTTTTAAAGCGATCAAAATCTTTGGTCCATATGGACCGCCCTTGTGCATTAACGGGGTTCTAAAACACCTTATGCACTAAGTGATAAGTTCATCCCATTCACCCAAACAAAAACGCTTAAGAAGCAGGGAAAAAAGCTTAAAACGTTTTTAGAATTTCTCGACAAGTGATTACAGAACTATGTGAAATTGCAGGTTTCAGTTGTGTCTCCAAGTTTACGGAGCCTTTACGTTATCTGATATATGAAGTACATGTAAATTAGTAGTACGGAAAAGCTCCTAACGCAATTCCTGTCACGACTCTTCGACAATCCCCAGTCTGCATAATGGACGTCTTCTTCGTCACTAAGGATATGTGTTCCAAAGCCTTGACTTAAATGACACAATAGGGAAAACAAGGCCTCTTCGGTCACTCAATTCAAGAGCAATTCCTTGGAAAAAGATAGGAATTTCAATGAATAAATTCGTGGGTTTTAATATCACTTGTCTTTTGAGACAGTTGGTATTCCTTTTGCTTTTTAAATCCACGTTTTATAAGCAGGTTTGGTGATCGCGTACATTATTTTTTTCTGGTCTACATTGTTTTGTAAACCTGCACAAATTCAAGTTATATATGTGTTAAAATCGTAAGATTAAAGTCCAACTATATACTTTAACACTTAAGTGCATAAGGGGGGGGGGAGTCTATATGGAACCTGGACTTTGATGCGCAAAAACGCAACATAACCCGATAAAGCTGTTAAATGAAATTGTCAAGGCAGGGGTTGCGCATGTTCTGGTGCAAAACAAAATCAAATAAGTCGCGTCGTTTTTGAGATAATAAGCATAAACTGGTAAAAAGATGGCGTTGTTCAAATTTTGTTTTGTCCCTAAAACCAAAACGAAACATTTTTTTACATTTTTATTTCAGCAATGTATTTGTAATTATAATCTGCTATTATGAGCCAAATTTCATTGAAAAATTCTTTTGAGAAAGCAGATTTCCAATTATGGCGGGACATTTTTCGGAAAAAATTGAAAATTAAGTATGAATATCCGATAATGACTTGTTCATTATGTTTTCTGCACCTTACTTCAATTCTATATTTTGATAATATCCGTTATCAACTTCTTTCTATATTATGTTTTTGCACTACAAGTAAGTTGTAAAATTTAAGGGGAAAAATATATATGACTAATAAAGAAGTTGACACACACTTTTCTCGAAAAAGCATCATGCAAGTT
>JXSR01S009665.1:32928-45983 GCA_000969725.1 Ophiothrix spiculata
AATGTTGGCTAATTACCTAACTGTTGGGTAAAAGTTTTTGCTAATTACCCAAATATTGGGTAAAATTATTGCCCAACAGTGTAACAGTGTGGTGAGGCGATACTTTTTGAACTATACCTTTATAAGCAGCGAACTCCGATAAAAAATGGGAAAAATAAAACAGTAGTTGAAATTAAGTGGACATATTAAAAGATTTGACACTTATTAAAATTAGTAACCCATTTCAAGTATTTTTTTTCTTGAACCTACACTGTTACACTGTTGGGAAATTGTTTAGCGTTGGGTAAACTATGAACAACCCATTTGTTGGGTAAATAATTTTAACTAACTGTTGGTGAAATTTTACCCAATATTTGGGTAATTAGCAAAAAACTTTTACCCAACAGTTAGGTAATTAGCCAACATTGTACGCAGCGTTGGTAATTATTTACCCAGAAGTTGGGTTGTTCATAGTTGAACCAACGTTGGGTAAATTATTTGCCCAACGTTCTAACAATGTAGGGTGCGCAGCCCTTTTATTCAGAACGAAGCAAAACGATAGCAGAATCCTTACAGAGTCGATTGGAATTAGGCCAACAAAAAGGACCGATTTGTGACACGATTATCATTGTTTGCAACTTCGTTAGCAATATATTATATAGGTGTATTGAATGCTATGAAATTTGACTAACTTCTTGGAGCATTGGAATGGGCTGGAATATGGTAGGCATACTCTTTAAATTCAATGTTAAATGCGCAATGATGAAAAAAAAATGTTGCCTCTTTCATGTAATACAATGTTCAAATACCACGTGCTTTAGACGCACCCAGGACATAATCTCAAATTCTTTATTGATACTTGCACTGCAGCTGGACTATATCCAGTTTAATTTCGCACTAAAATTTGCTTTCACTGAAGTTTATGCCGAAAACGTAACAATTTACCCAGTATAATGATATAAAAACCGTGAAAATGCAGTTTTCGTTTCAATTTATACCAGTTATACATAACCACATGTAACGATGCTTTCGCCTTGCACTCGCGACGTATTCCCGATGCATCAGGTACTAGCTCTGGTTCAGAGCTGAAAATAGACTAAACAGATTTGTAATACTACCCTTTCTATTCCATTACTATCTGGCTCTTCTAAATACTGTACTCGAATATACCCTAATCGGATTGTGTATCAAATTCTCATTGATTTTTTACTCCGGGAGAAATCAGGGAGGACAGAACTCTGTATAGAACAGCTGCTTTATATAGAATTGTTTGATGACCAACTGTAATATCATTTTAAAATTTACTAAAATCTCATTCAATGTAGACCTAGTATTTCTGGGCCTAAACCTGGTATTTCTCAAACCAAACATATTTTGAAATTAAAATCAAGCTATCAGGTACATGAGCAAGTAAAGAGCATTAGGAGTTTATGCTTGCATTGAAATTTGTAACAATAGTTTAAGTGGTTTTACACAATTGTTTTTATTTTTCATTTTTAACCCACAAAATTAAACTTTCACGATGTCACAAATTTTATCGTATCAATCTATTCGAGTGAATTTCACTCTTCAAGTGATTATACACTTTCCCATCCCCAGGATACGCAACACAAGCCTTACAAACACCAAACATATATTGTGCGTTTGATTTTCAGTTTGAGGTTGAAAGTTTGATATCTTATTTGTGTGAAACTGGTTGGTTTGAAAAAGTGAAGTCCCCCCCCCCCAGTTCAAAACAAATTAAAACCTATTGCGTTTCAACACTAATCAATAAGACAGTTCCCTATGAGAATGAGACCGTTGATAAAAACGTTTTTTTTTTCAAAACTTGACTTATAGTTTGCTTGAACTTGGTGCTATTTTTCAAAGTTCGTCTATAGATATCAAATAAAAACTGAAATTCAAACATGTGCAATTACTGTATCACCCTGACCATGTTAAATTTACAGCATTTTCATTTAATTTAGTGTTGTTTTACATTTATAAGGAAGGTTTTGCACTAAATGTAGAGCTCTTGCTGCCTAATGAGGATATATTTCTCATGCAGTGAGTATGTTCTCAACTTCATAAATAGTAGTATTTTCCACAGGTGGCTAGGAGAGAGTGTATTTTCCCCTTAAGATCATGTTTAATATTGATCATATCAATAACAAAAATTGATAGGCCTAATACATGTAATAATAAATTGAATACGCCAGAGTAAGAAAAAAAAACCAACTCCAATAGCTCCCTCCTTTCCATGTCACTATCCTAGTTATAGTGTCACATTTGACCTCGTAGTTGATTTTTTTTAGACATTGTTAGATAATTGTTATATAGTACATAGTTGCTATATTTAAACAGCCATTACAAGAAAACCCCAACTCCATGAGTTCTCCTCTGCAGTTTTGTACTAGAAAAATTATCTAACAATGTCTAAAAAAGTCAACTACAAGGTCAAATGTGAGACTATGATTGGGATGTAGACATGGAATGCTTTTTAGTGATTTGAAAGCATTTTCAGAGATTTGTATGCATTTATATTTTACAGAACTTAACAAAAGGGAGCTATTGGTGTTGAGGTTTTCTTACTCTGCACAAACCTTAGAAACAACTGATATCGCTACATTATTCCGGTACTCACCGCTAAATGTACTCCTTTGTACTATAAGGAATCACCACGTGTGACGAAAGTCTCTTGAAAGCAGCCACGGCTATAGAAATGTTTACATTTTGACGTCACGATATCGATTCAAGAAGTTGACTGTAAGCTCCGCCCACTTCTGGTTCCTATCTCCTACCGTGAGATTTTATGTGGTGGAAAGCCCAAGGGAAGCACTTGTTTTAGAGAATTAACCGATAGAAAACCGTTTTAAGTTGGATAAATTATCACTTGACTATCTGTTCTTTCACGGAATGCTTCAACTTAATTTGTGACTAGTTTTATTTCCGAGTAACAACCAATTAAATTTGCATCTATTTCACATGATTTTCAATGCTAAAGGGTTTTTGCAGATGAATATCGTAACTGCATAGTCGTTTTTTTGAATTATTTTATCATTAGTACAATCTTATGACCAAGCCGGGTTACTATACTAATCAAGGATTAATTTGATACCAACTGCATAAAAATCAATTGAGTTGATTCTCTAAAATGATGAAATTCGGAATTACATTACATGTACAAAACAATAGCTACATCGAATGAAGTCCTCATTAATAATTTCTATCGCCATTGTCGCAAAACATACTGCACAGCGCGATAGGTAATAAGTATGCACAATACACCGAGCCAAAGACCTCATGCATCGCGCAAGCGTAACTACCCAAATCAAACAGAGCGACATGGAGTATTGATTTAGCCATACTTGTATAGTACTATAAGTAAATTAAATTGACATGAGCACACATCGAGAAGAGTGGCCTAGCGGACTAAGGCGCCATGCATTAATGACTTGTTAGTATCAGACCAACGTCATATCCAACTTCATATCATTTTCTGGGCCGGGTTAGAGTCCGAGGGCAATCTTTTTTTTTTCTTCACTTCTTATTTTCATTTTAAACGTTCAATTTATTTATTTAAGAGTAAAGACACCGAAATAATTGGGTTTCTGATTTTTTTGTTACAACTTTAACTTGTTTACACAAATAAAATCAAGACAATCCCATCGTTCATCATTTACTATCGTCAGGTATTCATAGCCTCAACACAGGCCTTCCGATGGTCAGTCTTGCATACACATGCTGTCTAATTGAAAGTAAAGTACTCAAACCCATGTTTCCAGCCAACCTTCCTCATATCTTAATATCCTTAATACACGCATTGGTGCTGTTGTTATGTCTGACCCAATCTTTATGCGAATTCAGTGTAGCAGATACAGATATTGATTCTGGTATCCTAAATATCTGCTTGGTCAAGGGTCAAATTTTCTGCTTGGTTAACTTTCGAGTAGGGCTTGTGATTGGCTCTTGTAAAGCAGTGACTGACTCATTACCATACAGTTTATCTCTTGGTCTTGGGAAAAATGTCTCACTGCTAAGCCTTGTGGCAACTACACTATTGCAAAATCCCTACTCTTTAAGGTAAAGGCCAAGGGCAAAAAATCCACCAGGTGCACTCAATCTGTAGTGAAAATAGGCTTAAAAATATTTTTAAAAGTCATTAAAAGTAAACCGGTCAACTTTTATTTTTGCAAAATTTAGTGAGGTTATTTACAATATATAGTGAAAATAGGCTAACCAAAAAATAAATCAGTTTTGGGCCTATTTTAGGCAATATTTCAAAAAGTACGTCATAAAAACTAAAGATGTCCAACTTTTATTTTTGCAAAATTTAGTTAGGTTGTTTACAATACTAGTACATTGTGCCAAGAACAATTTTTTTTTTACCTTTGGTCCAAAATCAAACATTATGGTCCAAAACTGACCCAACCATTATCTTCTACATTCAAATCAACATCTAGGGATGTACACCTTTATATGGATTTAATTATCGGTTGCTTGAGTTACAAAGCATAAAATATTTCTGAAAATGAGGGATTTACTGTACCCTTACCACCCATTTTTGATCAGATTTTTTTTAAAAATTGGCCGAGGATATTGACACGATGAAAATGGCTAAAGGGGATGGCAACAAAAATGGTGGAAGGTCACTTGCATTGGTAATATTAAAACATCATAAACTTTGCCTGTTGTAATATTACCAAATCAATGCAAGTAACCTTCCTCCTTCCACCATTTTAAGCATAAGTGAGCATCGGCTCCATAGCTATTAACTTTCTCACACCCGATCATCGTGTCTATAGCCATTTTGGGCGAGGTTATTGACACGATCATTGTGTCTATATAGCCACTTCAAGTTTAACATTTGGAACTTTTAATGAATATGAGTGTACCAAATCATGTTAGACATATTTCTCATTTTCATTCAGTATATGGTCATCAGCCTAGTACTAATCCAGGGTTCCAACTTATTGCTGGTACTACAATCTGCTGGTTCAATACAGGGTGTATTAAAAAGAAGTTTACAGTGATTGAAGTTACCCCATTTCAAAAACTATGATACATTCTCTAGATTTGCTTTTAATTTTAAGTAAAAGAGACCATCATCTTTCCATAACAGAAAAAATTACAGCCGTACGACAACCGAAACGAAAATTATGGTCAATTTTGTAAATTGTAAATAAAATCAACTGTGCAAAGATTTCCTGGTTCCACACTTGCAATTTGGAATGAAGGTAACATCTTTTAGCTAAAAAGAAGATCAAATAAGACTAAACAAATAACTTCTGATGTATGGAGGCTAAACTCTATCCATTTTTGCATTTGTAATTACAGTTTGAATAAACTTAAAATATTTGACCATTGTCTGCCATTTTTATCACTTCATTTACAAGGCTATTTTACTGTCCGCACATAAAAGAAAACAACTTCCCTAGATACTTAACTTCATAACTGTCGTTGCATCAGTAATGATTTTCCAATATCACTTAGTTTGATGTCCTAAGGTCTCTTCCGTAAGGGTTAGCTTGAGCCAAAGATATTAACGAATTGGTCGACATCTTTTGATCAATGTTTAAAACTAATTGCCAAAAAGTGTCGCACATTGTTAACAGAGCTCTAATCTGACATGCAGGTAATGTTAAAGTTCTCTAGTCTTTATAAAAAGGGAAAAACATAAGGACCCGTCATTATTTTTATTGACTTTGCGCAACCGGTTTAATTTACAATTTACAAAATTGAGCATAATTTTCGTTCTGGTTGTCGCACATCTGTAATTTTTTTTTTCTGTTATGGAAAGATAATGGTCTGTTTTACTTATAATTAAAAACAAATTAGAGAATGTATCATACTTTATGAAATGGAGGCGCTTTAATCACTGTAAACTTCTTTTTGATACACCCTGTACAATGTACCATCTGAATTAATTCCTGTATAGCAAGTCTTGTTATTTTTTTTCTACAGCAAAATCTTATCGCCTACATTTGCCTCATCAGATTTAGAAGGCATTGTATACTTTTACTCAGTAAGTGATGCGGAGGTATGGGAAAGGAAATGACTGTGAAGTGTCATATCCAGAGGAAGTGGATATTAGTTTCCCATACCATATGGATGCTGAAATCCAGCAACTTTTGTTTTAAAAAGTTTCTAATAGTAATGAAACCATAGATATACAGTGCCACATTCTAGTACTCAGCTACAAGAATTTTCCTGTGTATTCCAGTTGAGCATTGATTTCCAAGCATTACTTAAGATGTGTGTCAACTCCAGCATTGCTGTGACCCTTGCTGTCTGACCCCGTTCACACATCCATGTCTGACCCCTGACACATATCAATGACATCAGTTGTCTTTACCCCATCAGGTGTGGATAAAAGGGGTCATGTGATACTAACAAAAGATTTGGAGAAACTGAGTTCACACTGTAGTTGTCTATTCTAGAAAATCTTATATAGCGCACACGTTTGACTTTTACGTCGGGCATATACCATTTCATTTGGTTGTGAAGTTATAATATCATTAATGATTTTGTGGTCAAGACCCAAGTCATAAAAAAGTCCAAAAACATAATGTGGGCCTTTCCTCAGGGTGGTCACACAAACGTTACAAAACGCTGCACGTGATTTTTTGAACTTTAATGTGGAATCAGTTTTGTACACCTGATAAAATGAAATCTGACACGCTTGAGGGAAATCATATGAATAGCACTTATCTGCACTACTTGCCAACTTGTCTGAGCCACTGGGTTAAATCTAAAATGTAGAATTCATATCTGTTGACCAATGTTGGAAGGTCAAGGTATATGTTTAATCAAAACTAAAACAAGCTCAAGTTCATGTTAAGAAGCTTGCAACGTTTTGTGATGTTTGTGACATACTGAAAAAGAATGGCCCGTGTGCAATATATCAGAATTCAGAGTACTAAAGTCTCTGCCAAAATTCCTCGCACAAAATCAGTCACTTGACCACCATTTGCAGGGTGACGATCGCATTCGTAAACAATAGGCCCTATACTCTGTATGTTGATTTCCATCGTCTGAAGAATTGTGACGTCGATTTTATACATGGTAAGACTCAACACAATACATTAAGCTCATGGTTCAAAATAATATAAAATTGTCAAATACCATACACAAATCCCATTCTGTCACACAAGATTTATTCATAAACCATAAAAGTTTGACACAGAATTTAAACAAATCATAGGATGTATATAAGTTAATTTAGACCATGGCCAAATATCCTACAATCAAAGATAAAGATGTGGTAAGAACATCTACATACAAGAGCTGTTATCATCTCAAGTTAATCAAAACCTTGTTAAGCTTACTTCCACTTCAGATTTTCATGTGAACATCCCCCATGTGTGCATGTATTTCCCGTTTAGGGTTAGGCAGTCAGCCGAAGAGCTCAAAAGATAGAGACAAAGAAATAGACATTGAGTGCAACAGCCCCTTACACCTGCTAGCACTTACAAACAAATGGCTAACCTGACCTGCTTACAATAGGCTGCTTCTTATACCACACACCAATTCTATTCTACAATCCCTACCACCCATCCATCCCCCTTTTTGAATATACAAGTTGTTGATGGAATCAACCACTTTCTTATGTCCCATAATGCATTCTTGATTGTAACGCAAATCTGGGAGTTTCTGCACAATATTGACCATATTACAACTTAATGTGCACAACTTAGGAATATGGTCGTTTGCGCACTTTACGGTACTTTCAAGATGCATTATGGGACATACGACAGTGGTCTATTGAGAAAAGGCTTTTCACCTTGCACAATCTTCTCCATTCCAATCTAGCTTTGTTTTTTAATACTTGTTTTAAGGGCACAGTTAACCCCTCATTTTCTGAAATATTTTACGCTTTGAAACTCAGCAACCGAAAAATTAATCCATATAAAAGTATACATTTCTAGATGTGGATTTTCATGTAGAAGATGATGGTTAGGTCAGTTTGGGACCAAAATGTACAACCATTAATTTGTAAACAACCTAACTAAATTTGGAAAAAATAAAAGTTGGACCTTGAATGCTTTTTACAATCTAGAAACACATGTCTAGGAACGCATTTCTCAAATTTTTGATTTTTACCTTACTTTTTGAAATATTGCCAAAAATAGGCCTAAAATGACAAAAAAAAATTGACCTATTTTTTGGCAATATTTCAAAAAGTAAGTCAAAAATCAAAAATTTGAGAAATGCGTTCCTAGACATGTGTTTCTAGATTGTAAAAAGCATTCGAGGTCCAACTTTTATTTTTTCCAAATTTAGTTAGGTTGTTTACAAATTTATGGTCCAAGAACATGGGTTTTTTGGACCTTGGTCCAAAATCATACATTTTGGTCCAACGCTGACCTAACCAACATCTTCTACATGAAAATCCACTTCTAGAAATTTATACTTTTATATGGATTTACTTATCGGTTGCCGAGTTACAAAGCATAAAATATTTAAGAAATTGAGGGGTTAACTGTGCCCTTAATATAATGCCCCATACCATCCTCCTAGACCAGAGACCAGTGATTCCCAAAATTGAACTGTGGGGCATGGCCCTTTTGGCTATAACATGTACAAAACTAGTGACTAAACTGATTATTTTTGGCAGTCATATATATGTGAAAATTAACTGAAAGGCAAGGAAAAGTAAAGTTTGAGAACCCTATTTAGAAACTGGGAGGTGAAGCTTCAATTTCATGCTGCCATTTCTTGAACTCCTTATACTGAGGAATCTGTTAAAGACCTACATAGCCAAAATAAGCTAAAATTACATTTCAAAATGGAATATCTTTATTAGGCCTGTGGTCCTCAATTTACTCAAAGAGTGAAAGAGGGCCAAAAATACTTAAAATGACTGTTAAACAGACTTTTCTATGAAAATTCAGGATTGGGATACACCAAGTGAAAAGTCATTCTAGCCTGATTTACTATGAACAAACACAATCACTCCTTGGATTCAATTTACAAATGCAAACTATGGGACCTTTTATTGATCAGCTCATTAAAGTAAATGTGTGGCACAAAGAACAAAGCAGAAATATGAAAGTAGAAACGATGGAGATGTCTCAAAAATGTAGGTTTCATCCACAGTTTTTTTTAAACTTGGAAGAATATTACATAATAAAGAATACTACATAACCATGAGTTTCAGACTTAATTATTTTATGTTTTGCAGACCAGTTTGTCACTTAGATACAACTTGCATAACAAAGAATACTACATAACCACGAGTTTCAGACTTTAATATTGACCCCTGATTAAATTTGTTTTATTGCAAAACCAAAAAGACAACATTTTCAGCTTTAAAACAACACTTGTTTGAAATTCTTACAACCCCCAAAAGAAAAATTGCAATTCTTCAAATCATATTATGTCATAATATCCAAAACTGAGAAAACTTCTTTTTACATTAAGCACATTGTCAATGTGATTACATGTACAAAATTTGAAGTCTTGAGGTAATTTGGAGTCAATATAAGTTGATATTTTGCTAGAAGCTTAAGATGAAAACACACAAAGAAAATAAATATACTGTTACAATTTTTGGATGCCTTTTCACTCAGAAAACTAGAATGCCTTGACAGTTGACATAATAGTGCAATTTCAAAGATAGAGAATTACTAAACTAAAATTTGTACTCCTCTATAAAATCCCCCTTTTCTTGTTGTACCTGCTCCAGTTAGGTTCACAATTTGAACTCATAAAAATATAACAATACGAGTCATAGCTTAGTCTTAGAAACGCCATATCAAACTTCTAAAACCACTTTCAGAGAAAGCGAAATTTTAACATTTCATGAAATGCCCCCGTGGCAAAATTTGAACTCTCACTTGCTCAGTGTTGGTAAAATGCTGCCAACACTTAAAAACAACATATGCAAATTACACATGTTGAAAGGTGCGAGATATTCCTGGAAGTTACTTTTTCTACAAGTAAGATCATCTGTTTTTATACCAACAGTAGAGTTTATCAGTGAATATATCTTGTATCTTTTAACTCTTAACACATTTTCAAGACCTACCAACCTCTGAATCCCAGAATGTGGAACATCAGACTTTGGAATGAGGGACTTACTTAACAGTGACATGTATAGCAAAACACAGGAAGCAAAATGACAAAATGAGGGATATCTCAGATTTCAAGACTTTTTTTAATTATCAGGATGAGGGATTGTCCCTCAAAATGTGGGAGTTGTTCAGATTTCAAGACTTTTTTAAAATTTTCAGAATGAAGGATTGTCCCTCAAAATGTGGGACAGTTGGCAGGTCTGCATTCTGAAATCATAAGAAGATTGTCCAGTCACATTCTGGTTTCATGGTTGAATTGCTCTTCAAAGTTGTTGCACCCTCACTGAGTCTATTATTACAGTGTAGCACATACTCTAAAACTGAAATTTTTTGTGTATGAACAATTTTTGTGTGTTTTAATTTTATGTAAAAATCTGAAGAATGGAATTTCCTTCGTGGTACATACAAATTCTTTTGCTAGACAAACTGAGTGCCAAAAAAGAAGAAAAAAATTGTAGCACAAAAAAATTCACTGTTACAGTATGTCTTATAGGTTATTTAATAACACAATTGTTCATAACATATAAATAACTAAGTACATGATAATGCAGTATGTCATAAGAGTGCAAGAAGGTTGTATCTGCAATAGCTGCCATTTTTCATAAATTTGCATTGCACGCTGTTTAATGTCCAGTCTTGGACCAGTGGCTCTGATCTTGAAATCATTTAAAGGGCCACTGACATATGATGGAGACAATTTGTAGCCTTTATTGCATTTTAGTGACAAGGTATTGAAAATAACATTTGACACCCATTGCAGATACATCTTTCTTGCACTCCCAAGACAATCTATTCTTATCCAGGACGTCGTGCAGAATGTTCAAACCATTACGTTCTTGGAAAAGAAAAGTTAAAATCATGACCTTGCCTTTTGAGGCGAGTGATAGTTATCACCACTCTCCTAAAATAAAGCCAAGGAGAGCTTTTTACCACTTTTTGCCTACATTTTGCATAATTATCATACAAGTGATTAAAATCACTCGCCTACAGCTCAACAGACCAGTTTGAGGAGAGTGATCGTCACTCGCAAAAAAATTCCAGAAGTCAAGGCCTGAGAATTAATGTTTTTTCAGGAAGAAGCAACTCTGATAACTATGAATGTTGACTGCACTTTGCAGGGGTGTGATTGGGGTTTTGGAAAAAATCCTGAAAAAACAACATAAAATTGGTCGAAAATACCCTATATTGAGCTGAAAACAAATAAAATTGCTGACATTTTGAACAAAAAAATCCTGAAATCGACACCAAAAATCCTGAAATCAAGAATAATTCCGAAGAATCACACCCCCGACTTTGGCACCGGTGACTTTTAGATACATATACACACAAAACTTTCTCACATACACTACATGATGACTACACCCGCCCAATGTCGTAAAAAGTTGCTCAAACTACCGTCTGCGATCCCTGTCACGATCACGATCTCTCCTGGTGGGAAAAGGGAAAGAAAAACATTAATGGTAAAATGTATTGAAAGTAAAACATATATTCACTAATATTGCAATTCAAATTGAATCTTACCAATATTTTGATGGCAAGATAACAGCAAATTTGCTTTGCTTTCACTGTCATTAAATCAGTTTTTTTTTATTTTCACAACAAAAGATACTAACACACCACAATATGAGGGCAGCATACAATCTTGTGGTAGAAATGCTAGCAATATCAGTTGCTTGTGCTATAACCATACTGTCGCCAAGTAACAATTCTGTTAACTAATTGCACAAAACTAGAACTTTCAATTTTAGCTCTGCATACTTTCACTGGTGGATAATCCTAAATTGTACTTTATTTTAATAATTTCTATCAGAAACTGCAATTTTTACACAAAATATACCAAGATGTCTTCATAATAATCAACTAAAATTACTAGCCGGCACTTGATGATGTAAAACTGATGTGAATCCGATTACTATATTTGACACAGTGCTATCATATTAATCAAGTCCAAGGTTATGTTGCTATTAATAAACCTCACTCAATGATGGGTGATTAGCGTTAATCCTTGTAAACATGTTTGTTACACTTTGCTTGTTTGTACATTTGTAAGTGCAACTTGTAATTATCTAGATGTATATAAATAGCAAGACAAGATTAGACTCCATCCAACATTCATCTTTAAATCTATAATATGAAATCCATCCCAAAGGAGCCGTAAATGCAGCAAACTTCATTTTGCGCTACAAGTGAAAATGCTTGTCAAGTTCGTAATTTGCTGAAATTGACGGACCGTAACTTGACTTCAGGAAATCGAGTGAAGTTCAATGAGGTATCATTTTCATCCTTATGACATGGCTGCAAATATTTTAAAAAAGTGAAAATGACAAGAGGTTGTATTTATGGCTCTTTTGGGATAGATGCTGGCCAAGAAAAAAAAATGTTGTGTTGCCCCTCAAGTGGAATTTCAGAAAAATTGAGTCTGTCGGTCGGAAAATAATTTTTTAAAATCTTTTAAAGCACCCAAAGTTACTTGATATGAGGTATCATATGAAAATTGATAGGGATTATCCTCATCACTAAACACATGAGTGCCTCCCCAGGAGCATATAGCGAATATTGTATACCCATGCGTATACTTCATGTGCAGCATTAACGTTACTCATAAATTTTAATCTCCCGCATCAGAATTTGGAAATGTTGACAGGTATAAGGAGTCAAGGACTCAAAATCCCAAGACTCGTCTGCAGCTTACATTATGCAATTATAATTTTTGGCATCAAAAATAACAATGGGCAAGTAAAACTCCTATTTTCATAAAATGTATTATAGTAAATTTTTAAGCCAGGGCACTTCATTAAAAGTTATGGGCCTTTCCATTCATGATAAGAGGGAAAAGGATTTGCATTATACAACCAATAGAATTGAAGTGTTGAGAAAGGCCATATAGTAAAACATTATGGTATTCGTTATCTGATTGGAAGTAAAAAAGCTTTAACGTGTTTGTTATCATTTGACTACTACTTCAAACACATTTCCAAATGTTCCTTTGCTGATTATGAATCATATTATATTTATAAAATT
>JXSR01S009666.1:23180-38749 GCA_000969725.1 Ophiothrix spiculata
ATGAATAAGTATAAATTAAATCTTGACAACCAGAAAAATATACTCACTGAGCAGAGAACCGACGTTGCGGGTGATACCATCGCCCTTTAGCCAGCTTGTGATGATCTGGACCTTGATGCTAGTTGTTGAAGCTGGATGACGTTGTTTTTACCCCATGTAATTTAATCTCTAACTATCTTTAAAAAGTCGGTGACCCCATATTTTTTTGTCAATTTTTTTTAATGAAAAGGTCTTATCTATTATAAGTTCTGGCTAAAATTCCTTTAAAATAAAATAAAAAGATGGTTCATAAGCTTGAACTTTCCAGACAAATTATATAACTCAACTAATAAGTCAATTCACCCGAATATTTACAATGTGTAGCTGCAGACTGCCCAGTGTTATCAGAAATATACTGATAAAAGTTCACTGCTATCATTTTTGGCTATAGTGTACTTAAAATATTATCAAAATATGAATTGAGCTTCAGTGTCTTATCTCCCAGAGCTAAAGCAGTATAATATTGAGAGGTTACTATCTTTGCATCTTTCTAAGATTCAGGGGGGGGGGGTATTTGAATCATTTTGGGTCTAATTAGGACTCATAATTTACACCCAGCACTCTTGGTCAAAATTGGTTTTCCGCCCAATGCAAAAATTCCCACACTGAGTGTAAATTAGAACAATTTATATATTTGAAATATTCTCAGGTTTACTTCATTCTGAAGCCCATGATATACTAGCAAGACGCAGCTAGCGTCTAGCTAGACGCTAACGAAGACGTTAAAGTTGAAAATATTTTAACCAGCTAGCGTCTGGTTAGCTTCTTCGAAGCGCCTAAAATCAAACCACATGCTAGCTGCGTTTTACTAGTATATCATTGGCTTTATTTTATTTGAATCATCAAAATGCCAATCCTTTATGTGTGTGGTATTTTTATATTTATCATTATCAACAACAAACATTATACATCCAGGTTTTGTTCTGTTCAAAACAAATAAATAGTTTTGAGTAACACTACACACTCAATAAAATTAAGAAAGAAGTTTGAAAACAAAATAAATTCTCAACCAAAATGTTATATTTTGTTTAGCAGCATGTTGAAAATATGACTTAATCTTTCAAGATAAAAATCCTGCCCAGTTGAATAATTTGATTTGTCATATGATGAGCAAGGGCAAGCTTTTTTTAAACATGTTGAAAGGTAATATTGGATTCAGTGTTAACTCAATTGGTTAATCATGGATTCCATAACTTAGGAATGATGTTCACTGATTAGAAAAAAATATCCAGGATTTCATCTCATCTTATTTCTAGCAGAGATAGCTTGTAAAGTGAACTTCCAAGAAAGTAATTTAATTATGGGACGAAGAAGATTCACAATGTCATAGTGATTTGATACAATCAGCTTAAAATGAATTAATAGTCATCAAAGTGGGATTGCGATGTGTAGTCAATTAAAATCCAATTTCATCATGATGATGGTGAAGCGCTGCTGAGGAGACATTGCAAAGTGCAGACAATTTCTACATTTTCTGTAGTCAACTTCTGGATCCATGAAGGAGTGCCATTAGAGGGTATTATAGTGGATGAATTTGAGAATGTTGGGTTACTTGAAGATAGTACAAAATGGGTAGGAAATTTGTTATTTTTTGTATTGTTGGTGGTATCTATAAAAGATAAGGGGAAAAAAACCCCGCACACATTGCTATTTGAAAACGAATTTAGTGCGTAGAGCTGCGCGGTGGTCTTTCTCTCATTTTTTTTATCAAGAGTAATCCAACGATCGACTGTCGTCGTCCGGGTTGCTGTTGCAATTTTACTTGAATTTTACATTTTATTTCAACTGTCAAGTCTTCCCATAGTTAAAAAGAGCTGTATCGTACTTAGAAACTGGGCACTTCACACACCTAAGTTGGGCTAACAAAATCTTAGAGTGTTAAAACAAGAAAAAATTTGCTTACCGCATAGCCAATTTCCTGAAAAAATGAAAAATTGCATACCGCAAAGCTTCTTTGCAAACAGTTTCTGAGACAAACCTTTTTTTTTCTTGTAGGCCTAACAACGTTGTCAAGATTTTCTTGTAGGCCTAACAACGTTTTCAAGAAAAGTTATATTGCTACTGTAAGGTTTAGATTTTACACAATTTGAACACTTTAGATTGATAACATGTCTAGTAAAAAGAGTAAAAACAAAGAAAAGAGATCACTTAATTAATTGGGAAAACAGAAAAAGATTAAAGAAGAAGAAGAAGAAGTTAGAAAAAAGGTATCAGAATCAGAAAATGTTTCATTTTATTCTGCACTGCAGCACATTATGACTTTATCTTTTCAAGATTAAAATCCTGCCTAATTGAATAAATTGATTTTTATGATAGGCAAGGGCAAGCTATTTTTAAACATGTTAAAAGGTAAGATTGGATTCAGCGTTAACTCAATTGGTTAATCATGGATTTCATAACTCAGGAATGATGCTCACTGATTGGAAAAAATTATCCAGGATTTCATCTCATCTTATTTCTAGCAGAGAGATAGCTTGTAGCCAGTGAAGTGAACTTCCAAGAAAGTAATTTAATTATGGGCCGAAGAAGATTAGCAATGTCATAGTGATTTGATACAATCAGCTTAAAATGAATTAATAGACATCAAAGTGGAATTGCGATGCGTAGTTTATTTCACCGTGATGATGGTGAAGTGCTGCAAGGAGAGATTGCTAAGGGCAAGCACTTTGTTCATATTCTGGAATCAACTTACGGAACATTGAAGGAGTCCCATAAGAGGGTATAGTGGCTGAATTGGTTTTGGGTTACTTGAAGAAAGTACAAAATGGGTAGTTATTGCTTGGCAGAATTGCAGTAAAGTCATTTGTAATATCAGATGATATCTGCTGAAGATAACAAGGTTTAAAATAATATTGCTACTGAGAGGTTTGGATGTTTACAAAATGTGAACTTTAGCGAACCTATCATTTGACACCTCAAACTAAAAACTTTTCCTCTAACCACCATTTCCTTGAAAGAATTCTAACACAAATAAAAACATTGTCAGAAATAGCACATTTAGCACATGTTCAATTATCAATCCATAAAAGAAACCCTTTTCAGACATTTTTAAAGTCATCATCAGTCACCCAATCAGGCTACCTGTAGGCTGTAACAAGGTTAAAAACACTTAATATATAACTTAACATTCAAAACTGCGCTGTAAAACAAAAACAAAATTAGCATCAATTGATTTGAAAAATGTGTATCTTTTGTTGAGGTATTAAGTAATTTAGTTTTGAAAAAGTTCTGAAACAATTTGTGAGCATCAATTTTCAAACCTAGTTATGCTTTGTATTCGGGTTAAATATTACTTGAATTGTTTAAATTTAAAAGTGAAGAGAACAAGAAACCCTATTTCATCAATTTGACAGAAATACAATATCATAAAACCGATCAATTTCAGCTGAAAACATTAAGTTCTAATGAGTCAAGCGTGCACTGTAAAACTCATGCAATACCCTGGTGAAGAGAATATGTATCAAATATAAGGAATATGCTAAAGAATGCTTCATTTTGTATGAATGCAGCCTAACTTGTTTTGGGAATTTCATGGCACATAACTGTCCTCATTTTACAACATTTATGTATTCATGTATTTTGAACCATTCTCCGTAACTATCAGGAGACTAGACTGTATCCTGCGTCGTCGACCGGCCGGGCGCACTGATCACTGCGTTGTGCCCTGTGCTGGCCAGTGACGACTGTAAAAATAATGGTCTTAAAAATGGAGCACTTTAACTCATTAATATATAATAGTTGGAATGACGATTGCAAAAATGAATAAAACTTATATGAATATTAATGAGTAACTTCCAAATTTGGAGACGGGTATGATTGACATAATATAAACAATAAACAAGCCGTAAACATGCTCGCTCAACAATGAAATTAACCATGAATAATATACAATAATAATTATATGCAAATGAGGTAAACAAACTTTTCTCAAAGAATTTATGAATATCCAAGTTCAGTTTCTTTCCAAGGCGCGTTTGGGTTATTGACAACTCGTTTACGTTACGCCAGCGAGTGATAAATGCGAACATGTTTAAGAGGCTATGTTACCAAAATGAGTAACATTGTGCTCCAAAAAAATTGCATGTTATTTTGTCAGTCGCCAAATAGCCAGACCGGAACCGGAAGTATGGCGCCCTCAGCTATTTGGCGACTGCAGAGTCAGTCTATCAGGGGACCTGCCTTCCCTGCTGCAGTGTGTCTTTCAGAATCTAAAGTTTCTAGATCATTTCAAGACTTTCCTGGGTTTTTTTTCAAGAAAGCAAGTTGATGTCACATATTGTGACATTTGTCAACTTTTGACAAATTGAGTAGCTTGCCCTGTGAAATTGTAAAGTCAACTCTCCAGCTGCCTCAATCATGAGCTTCTCCAGTATTTCACATTTCTTGTGTACTGCTCAGACTTTTGTAAATGTAGAATTATATTTTTAGTCACTCTATAAACATGTGCTTTAAAGAGAGGTATGGACAAGAAAGAAAATGACTGTTTTCAAGATTTGGCAAAGATGTCAATTTTAAGCATTTTGTGCTTGACCAAGTCCCATCCAATATCTCAAGATGCCAAAGGCTGGTAATTGATATCTGCATATATATGATAAAGCATCATTCAATTTAGCATTGCACTCCATGAGATTCACACGTTTTTGATGCTTACAAGACATATCAGGGGCCGATTTCACTAACATTTAGCGATGGTCGCTAACTCCGTTTTGATCGCTAAACTCCAAAAATTATCGCTAAATAGCGGGTATTAGCGATCGTTTTTGGAGTTTAGCGATCAAAACGGGGTTAGCGACCATCGCTAAATGTTAGTGAAATCGGCCCCAGAGTAGCTAAATCAAACTGATGAAGCATTATTATGAAATCAAATTGAAATGGCTAGGCTCAACTCAGTGATGCAAAATGATGTATGGCCTTGTACTTCAATCAGGGAAAATATAGATTTGTTTGACATTTAGTCATAGTCACTATCACTTTTATTTAATTTCATATGCAGTACATTTCTTGAGATTAAGTTCAAGTTGTCTAAATTTCAGAAGCACAAAAACTCCCCTAAGATTCTTGCTTAGAGTTAGTGAGCGATCAGGGGAACGATACTAGTCCTAAAGGTGACATCTTTCTGATGTACTTTGTTTATGGAAATTGGAATGGATTTTCATCCAATTTTGAACCTGCTGTTTAGTAAAATAAACTTTAAGCTTTTTATCGGTAGTTGAGGAAAAGCTTGACTAGTTTGCTTATATAAGATATAACAGGAACATTTATTTCCATGTTTTGATAATCCCTCAAAGCTTGAGTTTTATTTTTGAGATGAAAGAGTCTCTATTTTCCATAGTTTTGTGTGAGTTTTTGCTTCAGACATTTTTGCATAATTTTAGGATTCACAATTGTTGCTTTAAGGTAAGATTTGTAAGGCAGCTAGAATTGCCAGAGTCATGCAGGTGAAATCTTGTTAAATCCAAAAGGCTCAACTTTGCTCAGTGATGTAATAGGACTTTTATCCTTGTAATTGAGGCAGAGAAAATGTAGAATTTGTAGGATATTTAACCAGACTTCTATTTAATAAGTTTGTGAATTTGCAATTTATCCATATCGAAAAATGGTTTTAAGACATTGAAGAAAAAAGATAATGACAACCATCAAAATCCCTACTTGATATTGAATTTCTTTTAGCAACCTGTATTCATGGTGCCCAAAGGCGCAGAAACTCCCTCTTGTAAAATGGTGAAGATATCAGCGATTTTGAAGCTGTAATGACATGTCTTGAGGGATGCAGTGTAAAGAGGCAGTGAAGGATTTGATGCGATTTGACGCAATTTAATTTTTCTAAGGCTATATGAAACCAACATGAAATGAAAATTGATCAGGCCACTTTGAATAGGGTAACTTCCCTTCATACCCAGTTGCTTTTAATGCGTTCATAGAATAGCTTACATTCAATCAGAAATTGATATCCTGAACGTGCTGTGTCATGAAATTTGTTTATTTTGGTAATCATCTATTCTGGAAGAAAAACATGATCAGAAATATAAGAACATCAGGCATACTTTATTCAATTTATAAGAAGAGATGATTTTCCAATTTTTCATGCATTGGTAATGTCCTATTTCTTACGGCTTACAAATAGATTATGTGGAAAAAATCTTTATTTCGGCAGGTGTTTTCACTGAGTTTTTACTTTTTACATTATTTTATATGATTATGTGATTTTTAGGAAATTGATATTCATGAGGTTTAACAAAATAATAAGGAATTTTGGGCAGGTGGAAAGACTTGAATCAAACAGATGAAGCTTTGTAACCATTGGATCATTTTAACAGAATTTTGTATAGAAGTCCAACGCAGCTCAGTGATGCATAAGAACATTCTTAGACAGAACTATGACTGCGAAAGAGACTAAATAATCATAGTGGATTGATTTCTTGGCAAGTATTGTCCAATGGTCATTCTGATGAAAACTCTCAACAAGGTCAGGTTAATTCTTAAATAAGTTCATCTGGTTTGTTAAGGGGTTTTCTCAGAGATGCAAATCCTCCATTTATTTTCTTAAAAATTTAGTATTTGGTAGATTTATTTGTGCTGATAACGAATCTAAAATAAAAAATATTGGTCACCGTGCTCGTTGTTGAGATACAGGCATTTTAAAAAGTACATGTTTTCCCCCCAAAAAACGATTTACCATACAAAGTAAAGGGAAAGCCCCAAAACGTCGATCATTATGTGCTTGTAAAATAGTAAATGCTCCATTTATTTTTCTAATTTTTACATATGTTAAAGCACATTTTGCGCACTTTAAAATACTGAAATAAAAAAATATGGTCACCGGCTTTGTTTTCAAGAAAAACGACAAAAAACTGGTATTTTTTAGATAAAATTTGATTACTTTGATGGCACATCTGCGTCTGCATAATTTCCCGCGTATATATTACGCAGCTGTGCGGTGCGTGATTAACCAAACGCGTTAGTAAAGCATGCATTCAGTGTGCATTGAATTTGCGCACGCAAAATTTTTTTTGATTTTTTACTTTTTATGAAAAAATCGTTATCCCGCAGTCGTAAAAACCCCTTAAGAAACATTAAAGTTGAAAGTTCATCTTATCAAAGTAAATAGTAAAATTACTCACGTTGACGTTTCGTACTCTATCGGCAGAGTACTTCATCAGAACTGATTTGGTCTGTTAGATTTCTTCTGCTTTTCTTTCTTTGACAAATTATTGTACTACTCAATGGATTTCAAACAATCTGATGAATCTTTTTTCTAACTCAATTTTCTTTTTGTCTTTTCTCTTACATGTCATCTTGATGAATATTTTTTGCTGACATGCAGGTAAGCAAATGTCATTAAAATGTGTAAAATTATGTAGCCAGCTATTGTAAATTTTTGATATGTACTGCATTTGAAAATGTATTTTCAAAGGGCTGTTTGATAAAGGATGTACCTTTTTTTGGGATCCATTGATTCATTGAATGTTCAAAAATTGCTCAAAATCCAGTTAAAACATCATTTTAAGTGGGTCTAGATATTGGGTAAAATTATTAAACATGATTGCGCTTTTTAAAAAGTTATCCTCAAAGATGGGTTAGAAGTTTAAGGCCCCACGCCACTGACAAAATGAAAACTTCCCCATATTGGCCCGAAAGTGCTCTGGGATTGCTCTTTCAGATGCAATTCAGTTCAAATACAGATACTGATTGCCATCCAGATTCCTTGTTGATATTAAATGTCCTATCAAGAGGTGCAAAAAGTCTCAAAACCTCCCTGGATTCCTGTAGAGTGGTGATATCAATGATTTTGAGCTATAAAGATGTGTCTTATGTGATCCAATATATTGCACTGATCAAGGACTGATGCAATGTGATACAGTTTAATCCTATGAATTAAAATAGACAAATTCTGTGCTTGTTGATAACTTCCTTACATAGAGGATATACTCACACATTCTGGCTGTTATTGAAACAAATCATCAATGGTTTTATAGCAGGTCGTTCTTGTACCACTCTCCTAAGTAAAGTTTGCCACCACTGGCTTCAAATTCTTGATCAATGATTTCCACCAGATGTTGACGTCATCTTCCTGGACTGGAGCAAAGCTTTTGATAAAGTCAGCCACTCTTTGCTCCTGGCCAAGCTTCATTATTATGGCATTTGTGGTCCTCTATGGCACTGGATTTTCTCTTTTCTCCTAGGTCGTTCCCAGTGTGTTAAATTTAGTGGGGCATCTTCAAATTGGGTTCCTGTTGAATCTGGGGTTCCCCAAGGTTCAGTCCTGGGGCCCCTGTTGTTTAATATCTTTGTTTTGGATTTGCCTAATTTTGTTAGTTCACCACTACCCCAATATGCGGATGACACATTCTTATATAGACCCATCCAGACTGACGATGACATCAACTCGGTCCAACATGACCTTGATTGTATAGTTAACTGGTGCAATATTAACAAAATGTCTTTAAATCCTGACAAGTGCAAGGTATTGAGATTATCTAGAAGAGTTGGGGTTAATAGATCCACCCCAGTGTACACCTTACTCAACAAACCCTTGGGTGTTGTTCATAGTTACAAATATCTTGGTGTTATGATCTCTTCAAACTTGAAATGGGGGGACCATATTAAATCTGTCACCTCAAGAACCTCTAGGCTTTTGGGATTCATTAGGCGGCTGGTCCGCTGCAATGATCCAGATATTTATATCAAAGTGGGCACTTAAAATCCTTGGAAAAAATACAGGGACGTCTGGCACGTGCCTGTATTCCAGCACCCAGGGAGAACTTGAGTATGGTGTACGTCTAGAAAAATTAGGTCTCATGTCTGTGTGCAATAGATATAACTATCTCACTATTTCCTTTATTGCTAAGTGTTTTTACTTTAAACATGATATTGATCCTTTTTAATATATTTCCATCAATATTTGTCATAGTGATTCTCTCAAGTTTACTCATTCTTATGTCGGAACTGATAGTTTTAAATACACAGTTTTCAATCGTTTCTCCAGTCTTCAAAACTTCCTCCAGCTCTCAAAGACCAGTATGTCTAAGTTCCAGGGCCGTACGAAGCAGAGGGACAGGGGGGGCAAGTGCCTCACCCCCCTGGCTCGAAAAAGCTTGACGCTGACGGGACAAATATTAAAATATCGGGACGATATTTTACCACTTTTACTGTCCCGAGATTACTGTGTCACTATCTGGCTATCCCTGCCAGGGGTTCTCTTGTCTGTGCTTTGTTCCTGGTTTAAAAAGGATGCATTCTTACTACTTTCTTCGACCTGGGATGATTTCTATGACATTCCTGTCTTATATTTTATATTTCATATTTTTATACTTTGTTTTTATAAGTAAGTACTGTAATTGTTGATATTGTGCAATATTTCCACATGTGTGTTTTTACTGACAAATAAAATGATATGATATGATATGATATGATATCAAAAGTGAAAGATGCACCTGCCAATAGCCAAAGGTAGATATTTTTTTACTTGTCTTTAACTGGTAGGTAAATTTGGTTGAGTCTCCACCGAATATTTAACAATATCAAATGAATCTCTTGTCATGTGGGTAGCTGTCAAAAGTTACCTGCCTGACTGGCTAGTTCACAAAGTTACTGATGCCCAGTCCTGGTAAAATGATGTATCAATTTAACCTCAGCAATATTTGAATGTTAAATAATTTGACTTTGTGTCTGCTTATTTTCTGGAAAACTTGTGAAGATGCTACTCTAGTATGTAATCAAAATTTTGTCCATGACCAACTTCGTTCCCAACAGCTATTTAGCGGTGTTTAACCTATAGATTCAAAATCTGCATGAATTGAAAAGGTGACAAATCATTAGAGTATCAGGCTTGTGAATGGCTGTGTAATGAACTACATACATGTGTAATAATATAAAATATCTCCCCATCTTGTATTTTCATAATTTGAACTACTCATAACGTTTCATAATATTATTATTTATTCAGTCAACTTGATTGTTATTTTTTGAATGGAATTTGATGGTAAATTAATTAAAGACTGTTATGCAGTTCCGTCACAATTATGTGTAGATTTATTGAAATATCTAGGAAGCCCCATGAACTGAATGTTTTCAATCAAAATAACCATAGGCATCGTTGTGTAATAACTTGCGATATTATCTACGTATGTGCATGGGTGAAGTGTTACTTCAAAATGAAGAACTTTGAGGCTCTAAAATATTTCTCATTTAAACAAATTTGTAGTTTTCCAGCATTATTAATATACTGATTAGGTCAAAAAAAAAGAACTCTGTCTCAGCTTACTTAAGGTCAAAACCCTAAGCGCTATGCATTTTGGGGTTTTTTTTAGTAAAAAAGGGCTACGCGGATGCGGAAATACCCTCTAATTTTTCTTTTGCATTTTTGGGCCACTTATTTTTTTCTTCACGGCCGTTTATTTAACTTTTTTTTCCAGTAGTAGGAAAACAAAAGAAAAAAAACCCTGAAAATCTCTCAAAAACCTGGATTTTTAAAAGCTATGCGTGCGGGAAGCTAAGACAGACTTTTTTTTTTCTTTGGCCTTATTTAAATTATCACATGCAAGGAGAGGGAGTTGATGGTGTGGGATGGTAAGGGGTCAGAGTTCTATTTAAAGCTTATCACTACCTGAGTTTTTTGCTATTTTCTCTAAATGAGGAAATTTTAGCCTCAAGCAAATAAGAAAACATTGAAGTTTATCAGTGAAATAAACATTGTACCAATTGACTTGAACTTGTTGCATTACACATCAAGTCTTTGTCTCCCTTGCATCATATATCAATGCATCACCCTTACCTTGCATCAGGCATTGATGATCACATTCTAAATATAGCCACCCTACCATACACTCCTAGCAATACAATGTGGCTATTACTTGCAAAAATATCAAATATTGTAAACACACTTAATTTTGTCGTACTTTAAATTGTAATCTTGGACTAGCAGGGATTACACATTGATGAATTTAAGCGGCTGAAAACTTCTGAAATGACAAACAGATTGCACCACTAGCAAATGAAATACATTTCCTCTATATTAATATGAGAAACAAACGTGTAGATGCCGATGACTGGCCAAATCATTTTGCAGTGACAATACACACGTAAAGAAGCAGTCCATTAATGTTGTCATTTTGTAATAAGAACTGAAAAATATAAGATATTGTATGGTATTGCTGCAAACTAAAGATGCTGGATGAGAAATCCTATAGATTCTGTAATTGAGCAGGTCAGTAGTGCGCAGATGACTGATCCGTCTATCTATAATACAACACAAAATAATCGTAAGCCATATGTATCTTGTATAGTTACAAAAGGCTAATAGACTCAAGAAAAGGGAGATGGCTTAATGGATTATATTGAATTAGATTTGTAATAAAGAGGTTTGCATATTGGATGAACTTACTTTAACTTCACTTAATTTGTTTTTCAGAAGAATTCATAAATAATCAAAAACACTAAGCAAATATATGGGTATTAGGAACAAAATTGCTTGTTTGATATCTGCAATTGTCCACATCATTCTCAGTATTTTTGTCAATATATCATCCTGGATATTTTAATCAGTGTGTGTTGTCTAAGAATTCTAGTTACAAAAACACAGGCTTTAAATATTTAGGTTTATAGTAGTTTCTCACTTTTTGTACTCTATACTGAAGATAGCACTTGCTCTGATCTAGTTAATGCTATACTAATGATGGTTCTAAAACAAGTGATTTTTACTTGTTTATACTATCTAGTGCTGATGGCTCTTACAAGTGTGTTTTTAATCTTGATTTTGCTATCTACCAATGAAAGCCCTAGAAATGAGTGACTCTGTTATCATCTTACACTTCAGAAGATACATCTTGAAATTTGTATTTCCTCCAGTTGAATAAAGCTCTTTGAAAGTATCATACACTGGATGTATGCAGTCATTCGTTGTATTGAAAATGTATATTTATTTGTGTGTTGAAGAGATAATTATTGTTATCATTGTGAAATCTTCCTCCCTCTATATGAGAGGCTATTTGAAGTTACAATTCACATTTTCCTCCATGGATGCATTTAGATCTTTCATGAGATGAGAAACTAAGCTTCAAGTTGCTTTTAACACCTTTAATGTTGGTATATATAATGGGAGATCATAACAGATGATTTAGTATAGAATATCAATACCTGTCAGACTCTAATCTAGTTACCTATAGGAATCAAGTCATCAGTCTATGCTGACTCTTATGTTAGTACACAAGAAATAGCTATCATAGCAGTAATTGATGAGGAGTGTGTAACCATAACCCTTTTCTCTTGGCGGCAGAGGGTATTATGTGACAACATCACTGTCATGAGGACCTATCATTGTGCTGATGAAAGATTAGGTGTACTTTCAAGGACTTTGAAAGTTCGAGTTTCAAAAAGGGCATTATAGTTCAAACAACTGTCTGCTGCAAAGCAAATAAGTTATTTATCATATCTAGTTTCCCAAGTCTGGTGTAAAGTGATCAGCAACTAAAAGAAATGTTTTGTTAATGTTGGATTTCTGGGATTCTGTTTTATCGAAAAAGAGAGTAGGTCTTTATTCTGCGAGCTTTTCTTCTGAAAAAAGGCTTTAAAATCATTTTACTCTTGATTTACAATGCATTGGATGTGTAATGGGAGAGATGTATAAGTTATAATAATGCTTGAAGAAAGTTTGAATACCTTCCATATGGTAAAGGGCTCACACGGGATTGGAGCATAATACTTCCAAATCTTGTAATTTATTTTAAATACCTACTTGATTTGTGCTATCTACTAAAGATAGTTGCAAACTGATCCAGTTTTTATTTTATCCAGCAATTTAAAGGAGAAATTGGATGGGTTTAATTGATGACGCAATGTTATTTGTACCGATATTGACAACCAAATTTTCTTCATAATATGACTTGACACCCTTTCATAGTACAATAAGCTGACCCCTTTCATGATACTATCAATTCTATAAGCTCCTCTACTACAAGTCAATGTTCAGATCAGATCAATGATTTAACATGGTCTCAGGATGTCTTGTAGTTTGCAATGTAAGTTTCTCCTGGGACTTTTATTTCTATAGGAGATAAAAAAATATTAAGTACCATTTTGTCACATCTTATACAGATGCTCTACATCTTATCTTATTATCTTAAATGTTTTGCTGTCAGAGTGGCCTAATTGTGATGTAAAGAGATGGCCAGGCAAAGAGAAATACTTGTTTGTTGTATCATTTGAATGGCAATTACAGTGTAGAAACTTTTCTAGAGAGATAACCAGTAAACATATGTTATATCTTGTAGGTAAACGTTTTTGGCTCTATATATGTCTTTAAAGTAATACAGTAATTGGTATCAGAGTCTGATTCATCTATTATTACTAAAAAGTTAAATATCTTACATTTTAAATATGGTGAAAATTGTGGCACAAATAATTCAGTAAACAAAATATGCTATTTATAGGTTGAATTCTATCTCCATCTTATTTCATGTGGTGTTAAATAGCTTGACCTACATTCTGTGACCTACTAAAGCTTATCTAACATTTCTTAGCTAAGCTTAGAGGCTTAATTTAAAAGTGTGATCTGATCATGTTCATATAAATGACATTTTGTATTGAAATGATATCAGCTGCTTAATTTGTCTGAATCAATGGAAACTATAGGTAACGATTTTTACATCATAAATTTCTAATTTTAAGAAAGATTGTTTTCTTATTTTTTACTCAAGTATTAAATCAAAAATTGATATGAAAAAGGAAGACATACACTCCTTTTCTTTCCCTTTTAATACCCGTAGCGGTGATGCATACCCTATATTCTGAAATACAACGGTTCAGAATCGGAAAAAAATTGTGGTTACAACTTTTTTCACCTTCTACACTTAATATTTATTTGAAGGAATGTAAATTTACAGAGAGATCTGCTGTTTTGATTGTGATAAAATATTTATTTGCTCTACATAGCTTTTTATATACCTCCTATTCACATGTTAGGTACCCCCCAATTGAGTTGTGGTTTTGTAAAGTATAACAAATGGAGGATGCATCTTTGTGCTTGTGGCCATATATCAATGTGTGTTGCAGTATTTGCTGTACGGCAAAAAGAAAAGTGAGCTTAGCAATAGTGGTACCGTATGAAAAGTAGGTGACAATCATCCTTTGGCTTTGCATGCCTTTGAATCTATCACTCAAAAGGTACCCCCATTAGAAACTTGTACATTTGTGTGTGTGTCATTTGGATAATCTGTACTTGAGATCAATGTGCATTGTGGCATTTGCCACAGTGCAAATGGAAAAAATGGGATTATAAAACACAGATCTTGTTTTCTGTTCACCCGCAGGTTCATTGCCTGGATTAGAGTATGTAAGGCTGCGATCACATAGAAGTATGCGGTGTTTGCTATACGCTACCAGGGAAGATACTCATATTTGACATTGATGAGTAGTTATTCACCAAGAATATGAGTGCCTACCTTAGGAGCGTATAGCAAACACCATATACCGTATACCTTCTATGTGATCGCAAAGGTATATCATTTGTATGTGCTATTGGACTATACCAGATTCTCAACTAGAGGCGCATGACCAAATTTGGTGCTCTGACACTATCTATAAACAAAGAAATACATTAGAAATATACTGAGAAACAGTCAAGTTTTGGCATTTTCTCATTAGCTCTCATTTATGTGGCACATTGTAAGGACTAGTTGAGAACCCCTGGACTACACCTTTTAGCTGGTGGTCATATATATCAATCTACATTGCAGTATTTGCCATAGTCCAAATGGAAATCCAAAACTTAAGACAGCTCTACCAGATGAAAAGTAGGTGACATTAGCGAGGTGACATTTCAAGCCGCTTGCCTATTATGACAAATACAGTAATGAAATAAGACAGAATGAATCCCATCATGACTTCAATTGTAATATTGACATAGTATGGTGAGTTACGACAAAACCAGGTAGTTTTGGTGATTAAAATCAATTGGATAAGTTTCAAATATTTGTTGGTAATTTTTTGAATAAATCATCTGTGCACATTTTTGTTATTCTGCCTCAGATTTTTTAAAAAGGTTATTTTGAATTAAATTCTTGTTGTCATGATCTTTCAGTCTATTCTAGAATTGATACCATACGATAAAAATCATTGAATTTCAAAGTGTTTTCTAATGTTAACAGGCATATCATACACCTGTAAATGAATAAAATCCGGGAGTAAATTGCTCTTGGAAGTCAATAAATGAGTTGTAGTCCCGGAAATCAATTTTGCTATTCTTTGTGTATTTTTATCTGGTTTAAATAAATGTCCACCTTTTGGAGAAATGCAATGCCTAGGAAATTTGTTGAAGACAATTCAATAATACAGTAAGTCAAACAAACTACATTGCTTCTCTTGTGAGTAGCCATTATATGCACTATCTGATCATGTTCATATAAATGACATTTTGTATTGAAATGATATCAGCTGCTTAATTTGTCTGAATCAATGGAAACTATAGGTAACGATTTTTACATCATAAATTTCTAATTTTAAGAAAGATTGTTTTCTTATTTTTTACTCAAGTA